>JAGYYJ010000291.1:0-53823 GCA_019671005.1 Hibiscus mutabilis | reverse complement strand
TTCCTCCCAATTCATCTTCCCCGTTAACAAATCTCCCCACGGTCAGACCGTCGATACCCATATCGCAGAATCGTTGATTTCTTCTGTTTTCGCCTCGGTTTCTTCGTTTGAAGCTTCGTATCTTCAGTTACAGACTTCGCACGTGCCGTTAGCGGAGGAAAGTGTGAAGGCAGCCGATAGAGCTTTGGTTTCTGATCTCCAGAGATTGTCTGATTTGAAGCGTTTCTATAGACAAATTTCGAAGAATCTGAGTTCTGAAATCGAGTCGTGTCTCAGGTCTTGCTCGGAGGCTCAAGTGCAAGAGAATCAAAGCAAGTTGAGAACTCTGGAGACGATTTCGAACCGTTTGGGAAGAGATTGATGAGAAAGACGAGGAAGTTTTGAATTTGAGGAAGAAATTAGCTGAGATTCAATGGAAAACGCCAAATTGTCCAAGAAATTATCTGGTAATCTGAATTCAGCGTGTGTTGTTCTTTTAACCATTAAGGTATTTCATTCTGTTCTGCATGATGCTCGTAGAGCAATTCATAAATTTAGTAAGATTTTGATTGGTTTGATGAAAAGCTGGGTGGGATCTTGATTTGGTGGCCAATTCGGTTTATCCCGATATCAGTTATGCTAGAAAGGGCACACTAGATTTGCTTTTCTATCATATGTTTGTCTGGGGATGTTTCGAGGTTTCGATTCCGAAGGTTTCGGTTTGTGCGAGAATGGAGCTTTTTGGAATGGAAATAAGGGTACTTGTTCGTTGGAGCAATTGATCGAACACGATCGAGCAAACCCCATGGAGTTGCTAAGTAGGGACCAAAACTCCGAATTCTCGAGATTTTGTGAGAAAAAGTATCAGGAGCTTATTCATCCCACTATGGAGTCGTCAATTTTTAGCAGTTTGGATCGGAATGAAGTTGTTCTGAATTCGTGGCGATCATTGAGCATATTCTATGAGTCATTTGTTAGCATGGCTAGTTCTGTATGGACACTTCACAAGCTAGCATTTTCATTTGATCCTGTGGTTGAGATATTTCAAGTCGAAAGAGGAGTCGATTTTTCGATGGTATACATGGAAGATATCACCAAGAAATGTAACTTGCCGAGACAAACTAAGGTGAAAGTGGGGTTCACAGTGGTTCCGGGGTTCAAAATCGGACCTTTTCGTGATTCAATGTCAGGTCTATTTAGGTGGGTCACAATGTAAAAAGGATAGTTGCTCAAACATTGCACCATGTAGCGAACTAAATTATACCAGATCTCTTTTTATAGATAGGGTTCCGGAGCCAAGATTATTTCGGTTTGAATTCCTTTTAAAAACTGCAAGGTCCGCCGGGTATTGTAGATAAACTGTATTGACATTATGACCCCCAAACCTGAAGACCGAGTAAACACTTACTGTATACTAACTCTGCTGCTGAAGTTTGCGAGCTCGGGGACTGATTGCAGTAACAGGTAAGGCAGCTTCTTGGCTATCTTCTGAAACTTGACCACACTTCCAGGTTGTTGATTTTGTTTCTGCAATTCCTGTGTGAATTCATGTAGAACGATAAATACTACACCAAATGTGTATCTACATAATTGTTGCTTATACAGGTAGACTTTGTATTATTCCACTTCATGTTGTTTCATTGATTAAAGCAAATATGTTAAAAGAAAACTTGCATTGCTATTTTAATGTGGCCGAGCTCTGTGATGACTTTATGTTGGCATCGCTTTTCTCGACTTCGATTTGAATCTCGAGCCTAGTGATCCATGCATCACTTTTCTCATCTCGATTAATGCAAACAATCTGTGTTGCTAAGATTTTCGACTTGCAGTAGTATATATACAAGCATGGTATTCTACTCTTCCCCAATAGTTCACCGCCTTGATAAAACGGTTCCGGTTCAAATGTAGCTAGAATTCTCCGCCATATGAAAGAGTTCATCATTTTCACTCTGGTTCCAATTCAAATTTAAAGCTTTTTTATACATCTAGGACCAGTCATCTAAAGCAATGAAATCCAGTTTCTTGCAGCAGGTCATGTTTGAACCTTTTCTCCTTTATCTCATCTGTTGAATTCCTTTGGCCTCCAGATCCATGGGGCTCTGGCTTTTTGACATATTTTAAACTTGACATCAAATTAAAAATGTTAATTTTTTTGCTTTAAGCATCGATATTTAGAGAATTTTATATACTTACAAAAAACTTAAAATATTATCAGAAACGATAAATATTAGTATTTAAAGTTTAAATTTTGATACTTAATTACTAACTTAAAATGTTATTAAAAAATATAATATTTTTTATTTTATGTCTTGTGATATTTTTTTGTTAGTGTCGTATAACCGCACCATAGCCTGCGTTAGACTCACCCATACAAATTGGTGAGGTCTGTCTTGTTACATTAATGCCAACAGTTTAATTAAGCGTTGAGTTCTTGGAGCGTTGGAAGATATAGATGGCATTTATTTATTTATTTGAATGAAGATTTTTTTTCTTATAATCATTCGTATTTAATTTATTAAATAATTAAAATCTCAAACAAAAGATAAATACCACAAGGAAAAGGTAAGGGAAAAGACAGACGAATGAAGAAAGCAGATCGTTCGGTCACAGAAAAAGAGTCGCCCTGTCATCCTAGCTCTTCCACTTATTACCGTTACCCGACAGTCCGCAAAACTAGGGGCTTAAAACATTAAGAATAAAAATTAGAGAAAACTACACTATTGGTCACTAAACGTTTAAAACAATCGTAATATGATCATTAAAACCGAAACATTTTCATGTTTTAGTCATCACCGGTGTAGTTTAGTGACCACAAATGTAACGAAAGCTTCTTAAAAGTCGATGAAAGTTTTCATGTTTCATGACTATATTATAAGTGTCTTAAAAGTTTAGTGATTATCAATATAATTTATTAGATAACTCATCTCTACCTTGAATATATATTTTTATATTAAATAACTCTTGTTAACGACTAATTCGAATTAAATACTGCAAAGACTTATTATAAGACGACTCTCTCAATCAAATAATTACATTTATATCAAGAAGATTTTAATAATAGTTTAAGATACCTAACATAGACAAGCGGGTAATTTCTTAGATTCATGTATTTTTAAAAAATATAAACGAGGACGCAACTATTACATGAAACACACCTAAACGGGAATTAAGGGGCCAAAAGAGTTTCTATGAAGCAAATGAACCAAGTCGTAAGTAGAGACGAGGAATCATAGACAACCAAATCGGTAAGCGAGTCTATTACATTTTTAAAATAAATATCGACATTTCAATTCATACAAAATAAAAAATAATAAAAACAATTTTTACTACTCGACCAATTAATTTATATTTTATTATAAGGTAATTATACCATACACTAGCAGTGAAAACATCTTGTTTCTACAAATGTCTTAATTTTAAGGGTTAAAGATTCAATTTATGGTTTATTGTTTATGGATTTAGGTTTATGTAGTTTGAATTTAAGGGTTATAAGTAAAAATTTAAGTTCTTGTCATATTACCCTAAAACTTAAACTCTAACCTTTAAACCCTAAATTTTAACTATAAACTATAAATTTTAAACCCCTAAATCTAAACCCCTGAATTACAAACCTTAAAATAAATCTCTAAATCTTGAAATTAAAGCGCTTATAAAAATAAGATATCCGCCGTTAATACATCATATATTTTCCCATTTATTATTATTATTTTTAAAACGGTGAAAATGGGTATCTCAATTGTAGTGACGCATACCTGCCGTGGAAGGCATCCAAAGCACAATTCCAAAAGCAAAGAACCATTTGGCCTCTTTCCGGACAAATTGGCAGAGAAAACCAAAGGGGAAAATACAGAGTAAAAAAAAAACCTTTCCTTGTGCCATTTCCATTGCAGAAAAATGAATGGCTTTCAAGCTCCAATAACTCCTATTAATCCCCCACAAATCTCCCAAATGTTCCAAAAATTCGCCTCGGCTTTCAAAACCAAGAGTTTCGAGTTTTTCGCCGATGACGAAGACAACAACAACGATGGCTTTTCCCTCCTCGACTCCACCGAAGACTTCATCGCCGACCAGAAAGTCGTCGTCATCAAGCCCGACGCTCCTCCCAATTCATCTTCCCCCGTTAACAAATCTCCCCACGGTCGAACCGTCGATACCCATATCGCAGAATCGTTGATTTCTTCTGTTTTCGCCTCGGTTTCTTCGTTTGAAGCTTCGTATCTTCAGTTACAGACTTCGCACGTGCCGTTAGCGGAGGAAAGTGTGAAGGCAGCCGATAGAGCTTTGGTTTCTGATCTCCAGAGATTGTCTGATTTGAAGCGTTTCTATAGACAAATTTCGAAGAATCCGAGTTCTGAAATCGAGTCGTGTCTCGGGTCTTGCTCGGAGGCTCAAGTGCAAGAGAATCAAAGCAAGTTGAGAACTCTGGAGACGATTTCGAACCGTTTGCGGGAAGAGATTGATGAGAAAGACGAGGAAGTTTTGAATTTGAGGAAGAAATTAGCTGAGATTCAATGGGAAAACGCCAAATTGTCCAAGAAATTATCTGGTAATCTGAATTCAGCGTGTGTTGTTCTTTTAACCATTAAGGTATTTCATTCTGTTCTGCATGATGCTCGTAGAGCAATTCATAAATTTAGTAAGATTTTGATTGGTTTGATGAGAAAAGCTGGGTGGGATCTTGATTTGGTGGCCAATTCGGTTTATCCCGATATCGGTTATGCTAAGAAAGGGCACACTAGATTTGCTTTTCTATCATATGTTTGTCTGGGGATGTTTCGAGGTTTCGATTCCGAAGGTTTCGGTTTGTGCGAGAATGGAGCTTTTTGGAATGGAAATAAGGGTACTTGTTCGTTGGAGCAATTGATCGAACACGTATCGAGCAACCCCATGGAGTTGCTAAGTAGGGACCAAAACTCCGAATTCTCGAGATTTTGTGAGAAAAAGTATCAGGAGCTTATTCATCCCACTATGGAGTCGTCAATTTTTAGCAGTTTGGATCGGAATGAAGTTGTTCTGAATTCGTGGCGATCATTGAGCATATTCTATGAGTCATTTGTTAGCATGGCTAGTTCTGTATGGACACTTCACAAGCTAGCATTTTCATTTGATCCTGTGGTTGAGATATTTCAAGTCGAAAGAGGAGTCGATTTTTCGATGGTATACATGGAAGATATCACCAAGAAATGTAACTTGCCGAGACAAACTAAGGTGAAAGTGGGGTTCACAGTGGTTCCGGGGTTCAAAATCGGACGCACCGTGATTCAATGTCAGGTCTATTTAGGTGGGTCACAATGTAAGGGATAGTTGCTCAAACATTGCACCATGTAGCGAACTAAATTATACCAGATCTCTTTTTATAGATAGGGTTCCGGAGCGAAGATTATTTCGGTTTGAATCTTTGGGGTGCAACCGTGAAGGTCCGCCGGGGTATTGTAGATAAACTGTATTGACATTATGACCCCCAAACCTGAAGACCGAGTAAACACTTACTGTATACTAACTCTGCTGCTGAAGTTTGCACCGAGCTCGGGGGACTGATTGCAGTAACAGGTAAGGCAGCTTCTTGGCTATCTTCTGAAACTTGACCACACTTCCAGGTTGTTGATTTTGTTTCCTGCAATTCCCGTGTGAATTCATGTAGAACGATAAATACTACACCAAATGTGTATCTACATAATTGTTGCTTATACAGGTAGACTTTGTATTATTCCACTTCATGTTGTTTCATTGATTAAAGCAAATATGTTAAAAGAAAACTTGCATTGCTATTTTAATGTGGCCGAGCTCTGTGATGACTTTATGTTGGCATCGCTTTTCTCGACTCGATTTGAATCTCGAGCCTAGTGATCCATGCATCACTTTTCTCGACTCGATTAATGCAAACAATCTGTGTTGCTAAGATTTTTCGACTTGCAGTAGTATATATACAAGCATGGTATTCTACTCTTCCCCAATAGTTCACCGCCTTGATAAAACGGTTCCGGTTCAAATGTAGCTAGAATTCTCCGCCATATGAAAGAGTTCATCATTTTCACTCTGGTTCCAATTCAAATTTAAAGCTTTTTTATACATCTAGGACCAGTCATCTAAAGCAATGAAATCCAGTTTCTTGCAGCAGGTCATGTTTGAACCTTTTTCTCCTTTATCTCATCTGTTGGATTCCTTTGGCCTCCAGATCCATGGGGCTCTGGCTTTTTGACATGTTTTAAACACATTAAGCTACAAATACGAGAATATAATTATCCAAAGTCTCCAAATATATGAAAAAACTTTGAAAATCTTAATCATATCTGATGCTCATGCTCGAGTCTTAGGATGGGATGATGCTGTTCCTTTGTGATCATTGCTGTCAAACCTTAATCAGATCAGTTGGTTGAATCAAAGATCGATAGTCTAATATGTTAGATTAGTAACGGATAACTGAGAATAGAGCGGATTTTTAAAAAACTAAGCTGAAGCTCAAACCCTTGTTAGCTTGAATTCAGCTCGATGTGGTACACACCCTTAGATCCAAGTAAAGCCAATTAAACGTAAAAGATTGAAAACACCAAAAACATTTAAAATTGAACGAAAAAGATAAAGATAATTCTGACACACTAAAACAAAATATTTCCTTCAAAAGTATCTCAATTTCAGACATAAATGAAATAGTTCTTTAACAAGCATTAATATCAAAAGTTTAGCCCTGCAAATCCAGGAAAATGTCAATTGAAGCACCCAGAAGTTCAAACTCCACCGGCTCTAAGCCACAAGAGTACTGGCGGTTGTAGATTCGCTGCATGAAGAAAAGTATGTCAAGATTCGCAAGAAAAAACCCAGATCTTCATATCAGAGAATACGAAAATAACCACCGTTGGGCTGGACACATACTTACTACTTAGACATGGGTATAAAAATACAGTCCTCCAAATCTATGAACATATTTGGAAATAAAAAGGACATACTTGTGAATGATACATGCACCCACAGCACTCACTCTGAGTCCAACTAACACAAGTTAAACACGCTAAAAACATCAATAGGAAGAAGCGATACAAAAACTTACTATTTCCACACTGGTGGGAGCTTCTTTGTCTTCTTGTAATAGCGGGCAAGACGGTGAATTCTGCTCTCGACCAAGATCAACCTAAACTTGGAATCCTTGTCTTTCCTGTTCCGTTCAAGATGCTTTCTGATAGCAACGGCTTTCTTAATCAGGTGGTAGAGATCCTCGGGAATTTCCGGAGCAAGGCCTGACAAAATCAAATAAAAATTTCAAATGTTTGTCATCAAATATGAAGAGAAATGCAACAATAAAAATGTCAACAAGGTGTACCATGGGCTTTCAGTATACGCAAAATCTTGCTGCCTGTAACACTCTTCACCTGAGCAATACCATGAGAATCACGGAGAATGACACCAATTTGAGATGGGGTCAAACCCTTTTTTACAAACTTGCAAATGTTCTCTTCCACCTAAAAGATAAAATTAAAATTAATAAATTTTGCCAAAAATAGTACAAACTTTTTATATCGACATAATAAACTAAAGTAAGGATTTTCCAACTCATCATAGCATAAATGTAAACTGATGTTACTCAGGCTTGAGGATGTGTATAAGATATGGATACATGTCTGACACAAGTATGCTCCATGTTTCAAAAAAAAATCCCATATATTTGGAGGACCATAATTGTCAAATATGTGTTGAACAATAGTACTTCAAGAAAAATGAAGAATCAAATTAACGTAATATAAACAAAAAACAAAGCCTTTGGAATAGTTACACTTGAATTCTTCAAGAATAACATAATAATAGATGATAAAAACGACATGAGGTTTAGTTCACAAAAAGAAAGAGTGGAACCGAGCAAAACCACAAACAAACAAGAACCGAAGTCCATTTTGATTCCACGTTTGAGAAATGTGAAGAAACAAAACATTGGAACATAACAAAATGCCATGTTGCTATACTCATAACTCTTCACTGTCCTTGGAGCTCCATTTCTAACACCAATGCCGAACATAGATATCGAATAACATTCGAATGTAATCATACCGGCCACACGCCAGTACTCTAATACTAAATGCACTATCAAACCTAAACTGCAATCATTTAGATATTGCTCTCACAGCTTTCGATTTTCTCAAACATGACAATTTAGTTAAAAAAAATCAATTAATAACAAATCTCGTTCGTCTCTGCAACTAATCTAAATCGAGTAATTTATTTCCAAACTGAAGCAAGTAAAATTAATAGAACGATTAAACCAAATGACTCACATCTTGAGAAGAGATCTTCAACCAACTGGGCGGAGTTCTCTTGTAAGGCAAAGCGGATGCGGAAATACCCTTACTGCAAAAGAAAATCTCTAATCAGCGACGAAACAGATAGAAGAGGCTCGATCGATGAAAATTGAAATCATAGGGTCGTTTTCAGATGACAACGAATCAAGATTTAGACGAAATACAAACCCTCGGCTGTGCATACGACCCATGGTGACAGAGTTTCGAGCCCGGCCGCTTCTTTCGGTTACACTTACCTCTGCTAGATTGCAATGAGCGAAGAAACCCTAGAATCAAAATGAAAGGAGTGGGGGGCTAGGGTTTTATTATCTCTGGTCCTTTGCTAGTGATTTATTGGGCTTCTGTTTTCTTCACCATTGGTGGTCTAGTTTTTCGGATAACTGTTTTTTGAGCTTATTGGGCCAGACCTTGCTAATTATTGTACACTTAAATCACATTTAGATTAATAATTTCAATTCCAACGTAAATTTAATTGAAAAAATTTCAATACACAGACAGTGTAAATTAAAATTTACATTGTCTTTTTAATTTTAGGGATTAATATTGTAGTTAGACTTTAAATATTAGGGTTTAGGGTGTTAGGGTTAGGGTTTATAGTACTAGGGTTAAGAATTTATGATTTGTATTTTGTAAGGCAAAAATACAGGCATGTGTAAAATAGACCGTGTATCAAAGTTTTACCCACATTTAATTGAATAAAGTAGTTTTATATTTTTTGCTTAACTATTAATATCTAATTTATTGGTTGACTAATTCAGATTAGATACTACAGATGTCTGTTAAAGGATTAACCTTCTCAACCAAATTTGTTTCATTCACTATTAGACCATTTAATTATCGATAAAAATCACTTTTATATTAAATATTTATAATATTTATTCTGAATTAATTTACAAATAAATTAAATATTGATAATAAAAAATATTTCGAGATTTATTTTTTAAAATATTAATTGTTTTTTTCACACTTAAAATTAAAGTATTTGTACAATACTAAAAATCAATTATTTGTAAATTAATATCATTTACCCCTTATCTATTTTAAGTCAAAAAGAAATAATTTATAAAAATATAAAATAATAAAAAATAGAATATATATAATAGTAGATTGCCTGCATTTTCTCATTGTAATATTATTTTTTTAAGATTAGATTTGATTTTATCTTTTCAGTTAACGTTTATTTGATTATTTTATTAATTTATTAATATTTTGAATTTTTTGGTCGGTTCTTTTATATTGATAAGCACTTGCAGTCAACAAAGATATATTCGAGTTGTGATAAAGTCAGTTTATCAACGTGACATCATTAGTATATGTATTGTTAATGTTAATTGTGTTTATCATTCATCGTCAACAATAAATACTTGTTTGTATCTATTATTTTTCTCGAGTTTGGTTTGATTTTAACCCTTTACTTGTATGATTTATTTAATTCTTTGTCAGTTAATTTGTACACTTTAATGAGTTTACGGAAAATATCGGTTAATACAGTTAATTTATTCTGATTTTTATGGACAATTCTTACAATTTTATACAATATTCGATTCGAATATATCAATAATAAATCAAATATCAATAATTATATTAATATATAAAGGGTTATGATCTACTTACACTGTGTGAAATTTAATTACTTTTACACAGTTTGGACCGTTAGATGAGAGTGATAAATGACTCAGATTATTTCCTTATCTTTTTTTTCTAAATGATAATTTCACATTTTCTACTGTTAATCTTATTTATCCAATGGTCATGAATTAGTGTAAAACTAAACGAGTTTTACACCATGTAACTGAATCTCATCCCACATATAATACACAATATTAATATATAATTGTCTCTTTATTTGACAATATATATAATTGTCTTTTTATACAATATGAGAGAGGACAGTGTGTCGATTAATATATTATTTTTGGTATTTATTTTAGGTAAAAGAAAAAGGAGGGAAGAGTAACAAAGCAAACAAATTGATTAATTTGATTTATCTTGTAAAATCAAAACAATTACATAAAGAGTAATATCTAGCAACGGCTGATAGTTATTTTTTTTTTGTCCGAGTTATTGCTAATGTTTAAAGACGCGGTTGGGTCACTGAAATTATATAGATTCCCCAAAAAGATAACAAACCGACAAATGTATTTGCCCAGAACGTTGATCTTACTTATTTTAATTTAGTATTTCTTGCTTCGCCACCGACTACTCTATTGTCATTTTACATATTAATGCTATTATGTCATTACTCTCTTCCCAAAAGACATGTCTAATAGAATGTGCAGCGCCACATTATTTATATTTTAAGACTTTTTTTTTTCGATGTGGGATTAATGACTCCGTCTCTTCTCAAACGTGACATTCTCCCTCACTCAACCTCATGATACCCTCGTCACGAGCTTTCGCTCTCGTGATGGGCCACCTTGTCACGATTGTCCACCCTGCCTATCCCACTCATAGGTACTCGGCGTGAAATCGAACAGTCAAAAAATCACTCTGATACCACTTATCACGGGTCATTATCTTCTTCCCAAAAAACATGTCTGATAAGATGTGCAGCACCACCGTATTTATATCTCAAAACTTTTATTTTCTTTTTTGATATGAAATTAATGACACCGCCTCTTTTCAAGCGTAACACTATACATCTCTTTCATGTAAGACATTAAATTTTGTTTTTCTTCCTTTCAATTCAAAAAAAATAAAGGAAAAAACTTAATTATTTAATTATCTTACTGTATCCATTATTTACCTGAAACATGTAATTTATGGGCTATAATTTAATACATCAATTTTTACATGATTAAAACTAATCGAACTAATAAATTTAAAAACTATAATACATGATTCGAATTAATCGAAACCAATAAATTAACACATGTGGTTATATACTTTAATTGGCCACAAAAATTCCAACTTGGCCATCATCATAGATCTTAGTTACATTGATAATTGCTTGTATCAGCCTTCGATAATACTGAAGGAGTCAACTTGAGTGTGATATCACCATAAGCTTCTTTCTGTTGTACATCCACCATTCCATAACTCTTCAATTCCTGCATTTCCCGTTACATCAGATTATTATTTGATACACCGAACTGATTAAAAGAACAAGTACTTACCAATGTCTCATAGAACATTCGAGCACATATTTTCCTTGTCTTTCCTTCTAGAATCTTGTTTAAACTAAGATCAAAGTGACCATCTTCTGAGATTGGGGTGATCGGGGAATGACTTCTCAAATATTTAGCCACTGCCCTGCAAACAATCATCGAAACAGCCAGACTTTTCTCAGAAAAACAAAAGTTCAAATCTTGTGAATGGGGTCAAGGAAGGTGAAGAAAAGCTACCTTGTTCTTGCAGATAAGGAATCAGACCCTTGGCTTGTTCCGGATTCTGCAGTAGATTGCAAGAAAAATCTGTAAAACTCGAACATCGTACGTTTACACGGCATATGCACATAGAAGCTAAGAGCATGCTCAGCTTACCTGTAGGTGTATTACCATCTTCTTCCAGAAAATACAGATCCTACAATGAAAGTTCCTTGGTCAGATGCATAAGCATTGCAAGTAGATATAAGAGAAACATTTTTTCTATGCCTAACATACCGCTTCAGAAGTCGCAAATTCGGGAATGGTCGAAAATCCGGAGTTCCCTAGGCATGATTGCTCCTCCAAGAATGTCCTAGGTGTAGGAATCTCGGACACACGAGTTCCAGTCGATGCTGGAAAATTTGTTGTGCTAGCAGTTCTAAGTGCCAACTCTGATTCTAAACTGTGAGCCGAAAAGGGGGAAGCCCCCCTTTGAAATGGGGAAGGCATGGACTCAGCTGGAAAAGAACCAAATTTGGGAACAACATTGTCGGCAGCATTGCTTATGTCATATCGAAGACATTCAGTTTCCATGTCAATTTCGGGTGCCAGAAAAGGAGAAAATCCTACTGTAGGATCTGGAGTAGATGCCCTGATAGCTTCGGTTGTAGGAGCAGGGGACTGTGGTTCTGTAGGTTCCACGACAACTTCCTCCGGTACCATCAATTGGGGATTTATACAGATACCATCCTTTTTGAACATATTACATATATCTCCACTCAACCCTTCAGGTATACAAGTACCATTTTTATAATAACCTATCTTTTGATATTAGATTTAAAACCAAGCAGCAAAATAAGCAAGTAAAACATACCAGTTAATGAAGGCTCGTTAAACATCTGTTCCGCTTTTCGAGTGTTACTCAACTTCCACACACCCAAAGCCGAGCAAGGAAGTTTCCTTCTCTTCCTTACTATATCACTACAATCTTCAAGCGACCTCTTCATCAACCTTTGCATACATTCATATGGTTAATAACAACAACAATAGAAAGACAGATAAAGACTATATCAATCCTACGGCTGGCTATACCTATTCGGTAACACCAACTTCTCATCAAAGAACTTCCGCCGCCGTCTCTGATTTGGTTGCTGTGGCCGTGGAGACGGTGAAATGACAAGTTGAGCTGATGCATCCGCTGAAACAGAATAAAAAACTATTATCATCCGTGTCCATTTTACTTAAAACAGAAAGAAGATAATAGCTTGACTTTTAGTATCAAACTTTTTACACAATTTACGCACCAAAAGCCCCTAGGGGGCCAATTGAAGCAGAAGCCGGTGGATATGAGTGCTGCTGAAAAGGCATAGAGGGCTCTCCAGAAGCTAATAAGTTCAAACTAGGAGTAGGAAATTCCTTCTCCTCCAGGACTTGCTCCAAAGAGCCTGCTACTTCAGCTGGACTGTTTGTGTCATCTGGACCTAATGAGGGGAGGTTTTGGGTGGAAAAGTCATGGGCAGCATCACGCATCATTTCCATTTCAGGCTCATTGCTAACAGACTCAAGTACTTGTGTCTCATCACTTGGATCTTGTCTTTCAATGTCTTCTGCTTCCCCTTGTACTCCCATCTGATTAATGGGACCTGGATCCTGAACACTAGGCCTTTGTATCTGATTGTCTGTAGCAGGATCATTCAAACCAACCAATCCACTCTGAGGCGGTTCATGAAGGTTACTACAATTGCATCAGACAAAAGAGGGGGCAAAATCATAAATGAGAACCAAGCATTGGTCTTCTCTAGATTGAAAAATGTAAATTTAAAGATGAAACTAGGGGCTTACTTATTCAACTCTATGGACCCAGATTTGTGAAATGCTTCCTGAGGTGATGTATTATCCATCATGATATCATGCACAATATATATATATATATATATATATATATATATGTTTCTGATTGTCAAAATGTAATTCCAGTACCTCGAAACAAAATGATAGATCAATGCTAAACTTCAATTCACTAAAGGAAAAAATGACTTACATCATCAAAAGTTACAGCAACATAGGGATCGCTTGCAACAGGAATTTGATCTGTGGAAAAAGTATAAATTATGGTGAACAATCAGCAAGAAACATAAGACATTATATCATGCAAAACATTCTTCGAGTATATACGAAGAATCAGCAATTGAAATTCTATATAGTTAGTACCTGCAAGTGTTATGTCTTCAAGGTTTCTGAGATGATTTTCTGCAGCTCTTAAAATGAAAAAGTTTCACATCTCGTCATGTTAACTAATATCCAAAGACACACAAAAACATTTTTAAAAACTGATCCAATCCAAAAGATCTTACTCTTCATCATACGCGTCAACATCCAATTCCATGGCATCCAAGTTCAATGTCTGTGGCAAAGTGATAGCTTGAACGGGTGCGTGCCTCGCATCCTCAGGCAAATCCACTTGTGAGGAAGCAAAAACCTTGCTTAACCCAACAAGGATAATATTACAGTCATGGTAAAGATAATCAACTTTCTTCGAGTATATACGAACAATGCCCAAAAGAAGGTGGCCTGACATTCTTAATGCAATGGGAACTTCGGGGAACATAATGTGATCTGCATTCAGATGAAAACTCCTTTTAAGATCAAACAAAATAGATGCTAAAGCTTGCATTTTTTTTTCAAATTCAATTCCATGCAAAGTTTATAACTTTTCATTAATGTCTGGACTATTAGGGGAGCCAATGGAACAGTTATTGAACCAATGCCTCGAAATATCAATGACGGCGAACAATCAGCAAGAAACACAAGATGCTAAAAGTACTTTCTTTCTCAATTCAGTTCCAGACAAAGCTTGCGACTTTATACCAATGGCTGAACCATTCAAAATTGCAATGCAAAACCCTTTTAATCTTTTAAAACGTTAATGGAAAACAGTGGCAAAAAACCCATTTACAATAGCAACTAGCAAGCAGTATAAATTTTGAAGAAATACACAAAAGAACAAAAGATAAAGCAAATTTAGGGTTAAAGGGAAAAGGAGAGACGGACCGACGGTGGAGGGGATATCGGTGGCGGTGTAATGAGACTTCTTGAGGCGGTGCTGCAGATGAGCGGCGCACCATACGGTGCCGAGAGGGGCTTTACGAGACAAGAACGTGTGCGAATAAAACATCTTTTGCTTCTGTTTTCTCCTTTGTTCTTAACGAATTTCATGCATTGGGGATTTAGGGTTTGAAAAAGGAAGACACTTTCTTTTGGCGGGTGATCTTATAAGGGTTTAAAACAGAGCAGAATTTGAAGGCCGAGAAAGAGAGGGAAATATATGGAGCGCGGGAATGGGGAGTAGATTAAGCGCCAAATTTCATTGTGGGAAAAATATTTAATTACATTAACCAGTTCGCGTATATATATATATATATATTTTAAAAAACGCGTCCAATCTTGGTGGTAAATTAATCAATTTCAACTAAAAATACTTTTAAGTTTAAGGAAAAAACGTTGATAAACAGGTCGTATAAAATTTAGTTTACACGTGCTTTTTAGTTTTAGTGATTATAGTTTTAGTTTAGGGGTTTAGGTTGTAAGGTTTAGAATTTAAAATTAGTGCTTAGAATTTAGTGTGTAAGTTTAAAATTTAGGGTTTAGATTTATAGTATTAGGATTGAAAATTTATAGTTTTTTACACCACATTGTGTGTTAAAATATAACCTTAAATTCAACGCGTATCTAAAATAATCAATTACATCAATCACGTGCCTTTATTGTTGCTTGTCTATATTTGTTTCCATTTTTTTTCGTGTTATTTATTGCTTGTTTTGAATATTGGAATATAACTTTGCTTTTTCATTGTGCTTTTTTCGTGATACGATTTTAGGTTTAAGTTGGATTTCAAATCTTATGTTGGATTTAGTTTTGATATTTTTTGAAATATTCGTTTTGATTTTAAACCCTTGAATCTGAAGCTTATTTATTTCTAGGTTTCATAGGTCTCGAGTTTAGTCTAGACAATATTAGGTCGAAATGACTAAACATCTACCTCATCAGCCTGTTAGTGTCCTCAGCAGTGATCTAAAATCTTTTTGAGAGGACGGACACAAATAAAAAATAATAGGGTTAACATAAGTTATAAAATTTAAGGATTAATTTATAAATATAAATAAATAAATAAAATTAAATATATAAACATTAAAATTTTTAGGGTAGACATGGAACCACTCAAGTATATATTTAACTCCATGATTGATCTTCAGGTATGGGTAATATAATCGGTAAAATTATTTGGATATTGTATTGAGAAAAAAAGTTTTGTTGATTAGGGGTGGGTAAAATATTATTTCATGAACAATGGAGGATGGATGCTACAATAACTAAGAGTCGTTGGGATAACTGGTTGAGTTCCGAAAACATCGAGAAGACTAGACGAATCATCTCTTCTCGACGAGCTGCAAATTTCGTCTGAAAAACAATTTTTTTTCATGGTTACTGTTCAATCATTCATATTTTATAAAAGGCTTAACCGTTAAATAAGTGCCTAAATTATATCATTCTTTCAGTTAGATGTTTAAACTATTTTTCAGGACAAACAAGTGTCTAAAGTTTCATTTTGTGATCCATTTAAGGTTATCCGTTAATTCATACAGTTAAAATAAATAAAATTATTTAATTTTCAAAAATTCTCTAATTTTTTCAAATTTCACAAAACAACTCTCAAATTCCAAAATCTCTAACTCCACAAAATTTAAATCTCGATTTGAATCGATTCCGCCTCTGATTGTCACGCCGTCGCCTACCACATTAGTCATCGGACCGTCACAACCATTTTCTCCACTATCTCATCGCCGAAAATCGACCGTTGCTGTGCGAATCGTCGAAATTGTCAAATAGTTCTTTCGAACAATTCGCGATGAACGGTGTGTGGGTTGTTCGGCAAAAAGAGGACGCTTCATTCCGTCGTCGGCAATATGCGTCGGCCAGAGTAGTCGGATTTAGGGACTATTTGAAAATTTTAGAATATATTTTTATTTTGTTTTATTAATTTTATTTATTTTTAATATAATTTTAGAATTTTCAAAAAGAAACACGTGTCATGTGAAAATTAACAAATAACCTTAAATAGGTCACGGAATAAAATGTTAGACACATATTTAGCCTAAAAAATAATTTAAACACCTAATAAAAAAACATAATTTAAACACTTATTTAACTATCAAGCCTTCGTAAAACAATTTCCCACCCACTCCAGTTGGGTTTTTATTTTATTCTACAAAATCATCAACGAAAATTGCTAGCCATTGTATAAAAAAATAATATCATTAAACCTTATTTGTCAAATCGTTGACTAGAAAATTATCATTTTAACAACTTATAAGAAAAAACTAATAAAAACTAATAGTTCGACAATTTATAGGTAATAGATTAATTAAATCAATATTTTTAGTTAACATATTTAGTAAAGAAAATAATAATTATTTAGTTTCTATAAAATACAATAACAAGTTTTGTTAAACTAAAGTACATAGATTAACTTTTCTAATTTTCGTAAAGGAATGAAATTCATAATTATATCGTTTTTTAACTAAAAGGAAACGTATAATTATGGTTTTAACCCTTCTATCGCTGAAACTTAGAATTTAACCATTTTTTTATTCAAATTGATAAAACTATTGGTTGCAACCATTAAACGACAATACAAAATTATTTTCAAAATAATGTCAAAGTGTTTGATTCAAAAATAATTGTATTATTATTTACATAAAATTGACTGAATTTTTATGTGATTTTAGTTGTACGATCTAAATAAACCATTTTATGCGATTTTAGTTGTATGTTGGTATGTACGGTAAAGGGATAGGTTGTGTTTTTTGATGTTTTGCATTTTGCCGAGTGTTTACTCGTTTTGTTTTATATAAGTATTATTATTATGGGTACTCTTTTCTTCCATTTAAGTTTAAGAGTTTTTAATGAGGCCTGTAATAATATATATTTCATTTTGTTATCAAAAAATGTCACTCAAAGCAACTATGATGTACACCAAATTGGACCTATTAATAACTTTATAAAAGGAAAGGGATTAAATTATGCCAATTTTAAATAGAAAGGCTAAACCTCAAATTTCCCTATAGAAGAGGGACTTAAATCACCATTACAACAAGAAGGGGACAAAAAATGGAATATCACGTGGGTATCTTATTTACTTTCAATTCGAATTGAAAAAAATTAGGGCGCGTAAGTTGAGAAAGATGTCAAACACAAGCTCCAGTCCGACGACCGCAATTCGGGCTCCGATCGGCGGCACAAATGCCACAGCGGTGGTAACGGCAGCTGGAGGAGGAGGAGGACTGACGATGACTACGAGAGGGCCAAGCCCGCTTACGACAACGACGATTGCAGCTTCATATCACGACCAGCAATGTCCACCGACAGCGGCAGTGATCTACCCAGTAGCCTCCTCCGGGAGAGGTTTCCTTCCATCAAACCACCCTTGTCGCCCTATTCTTCCTTTTCATCCGCATCCTCATTCTTATCCCTTTGGCAACCCCAGGCCGCCGCCCCCTCCGCCATCGGTTCCCCATCCTCCGCTCAAGGGCCTCCCCCCTTCTCTCCATCCCAAGGTTATTTTTTATCCTTTTCTAAACGTATATTGTTATGGGTTTTCAAATTCGAATCCCCACTTGATGTGAAAGTCTTACAAATTCAACTCTTTATAAGTTCTAAGCTGAATTTGCAATACTTGTTTTAGGTTGCTTCATCGCCATTTTCAGTTTCTGAAACTAAAGGACATAAATCTGTCAGGTAATATCTCTCAACTTTAAGAAATTTTGCATATCCCAATTCAACATTGGATCCCCATTCTAACTTATATCCTCTCTTTTCCATAGAGAAAGAGCCAAAGATGATTCTCTTTTCACTGTTAGGGACCGAAAGGTAAACTATCTCAGCTCATTTATTCTGTGTGCTGGTTCAGTCACTGCAGTTTTGTTTCAATATTTCTCTATGTTTTGATTTGATTTTCTTGCAGGTCAGAATCACAGATGGGGCTTCCATTTATACTCTTTGCCGTTCATGGTTGAGAAATGGGTTCCCGGACGAAACCCAGGTTTGTATTTCCATTTCTTTTCTGTGAATCCATTTAAAATTTAGCAAGTTCTAGGCATTTAGTTGTTTATTTATTGTATTTGCATTTTTGGTATTTGTGTAGTGGTGGTTTGAATTAGAAGGTATTGGAACAATTGAATTCTCATGTATCCAAACTAAGAAAATATGGTTCAATTGTATGCAATTTCTTTTTATTTTCTATTTTTCCTTTCTTGTACCTATTAGGGGGTTTCCTTGCCAGATTTATTAGGTTTGGTTGCTTCTTGGTTTCGTTCCTTCTATTATGCCTAGTAATATTAGTTTTGTCCACAGCCCCAATATGGACATGTTTTCAAGTCTCTTCCGCAACCGTTACCTATACCGGTCACCGAGGATTTACCAAAGGACACTGAAGATAGAGAAGAACAAGTAGAGGAGGATAAAAAGGAGGTTAGTTTCCTTTGTTGGATTTCACTTTTATTATGTTTCTCAACTCTGATAATGATCTTGTTAGCCATACTCACAAAGCAATAATTATTTTAAGTCATAAAATGATATGAGAAAGATTTGTGAAGTTGTGTGTGTGTGGCATGCATGTGTATAGCGCAGAGAGAGAGAGGGGGGGTCTGTGGTGTCTTGTGCAATGGTAACTAGTTTAGCAGTGTTGTTTTACAATTATAGAAGGCGGCATCAATTCCGGAGCAGCTGCCTCCATAGTCCATACCGAAGTGCAAGTCATAAAATGATTGGGGAAAGATTTTCGAAGTTGTGCATGTCAGTAACAGAGAGAACCTAATAGTGTCTGGTGCAATGGTAACTAGTCTAAGAGCATTGAGCTGAAATGTATTTGAGAACAATTGTCTTTATGCAGAACTGCTATATCTGTGTGATGACTCAATCCATGATCACAGTTAATATCCTAGATGTAAACCCTGGCCCATGTAATAAAAAAATAAATTGAGAAGAGTATAAAGTTATCTAGCTTTTGGGTCCTGGTTAAATTTTCTTATATATGTGACAATCTTGTAAGGGTGTGTGTGAATGTTTCATTAGATTGAATCGATATATCATGTCAACATCCCACCTTCATCTGTGTCTGGTTTTTCTTAAAATTAAGTCACACTGCCACTAGTACAAGGTGCTTATGAAGTTCAGTGGCCTCCTTTTTCATTTTCATTTACCTCATTTGATTTCATTTTTCGGGTATTTTTCTTACATGAGACTGGGTTTACATCTAAGATGTGTGATCCGTATTGTTTCCTTCTAATTTTAGTTTTAAAACCAGAATAAGCAATTTGGTGCGTGTTTTTCCTTTCTTAGACTGAGTTGATCACTGTTTCCTGGTTTTAGGATGAGCAATCAGTTGAGAATTTGTCAACACAAGATCTGTTGAAAAGGCATATCAATCGGGCCAAAAAGGTTAGATCGAGGTAAGTTTCTTTAATTCCTTGTTTGTGATTCGGTGTAATCATTTTACAATGGCGTCTTGTACTTGTTTATTGTTCTGTCTTGTGATAGTTCTCTATCAGAGTGCATGATTCATTCTTTTTACCATCATATCTTATGTTATAGCTCGTTTTATATCTGCGGGAAGTTACGAAAGCACCGTGTGCAGGGACTGAACTATTGCCCCTCCGAAGGAATTTTTTTTCCACCTTTGTCCTCCTATTTAATTTTTTATAAAAAAATTGGTTTATTTATGAATTCTCCCCCCCCCCCCACTTTCAAACATTTATAGTTTGCCCCCAACCCTAAATCTTGGCTCTACCGTGTGATTGCATTTCGTGTAGATCAACCTTCCATCTTCTTTTTAAAATGTAACAAAGTATGAAACAGGATGTCCGACAATGCATATTTTTCCACCATCCGTTCAGTTTGTTTCTCATTTGTCCTAAAATAGTATCTTTCGTGTTTTTCCTACTTAGAATGCAGAAGATGATCATGTATATGACCTACAACTGATGACTGCTGTTTCTGTCACAGGTTACAACAAGAACGATTAAAACGAATTGTGAGGTACAAAACAAGGCTTGCACTTCTGCTACCTCCCCTCGTAGAACAATTCCGAAGCGATGCTGCTGCGGCCGTAGGAAACTGATGCCGATGATTAGCACCGGAAGAACCCAGCGACATATTGTGACGAGTTTATTACATTTAGCTGCTGTTTCATAATATAGTCGGAAGGAACTACTAGAGTCTAGGTGGAGGCAGTGAAGCAAGTTTTATATTTAGTGATAGTTCGTATGTAGAGCTTCTCTCATTTGTTTCTGATGTAGGGTTAATTACATCAAACATCCTCAAATTATGGTTCTATTTTAAATTGGTCCAAAAAACTTTTTTTTTTAAGTCTTCAAAATATCGTATCAAGTCTTTTTGTTAGTCCAGTCATTAGCTTGAATTTAAATCCAAAGTATATTTAAAATAATGTTCATCTAGTGCATGAACAATTCGGATCGAATATCTTTTTCAAAAAATAAATACTCTTAAATTTTACTGACACTATTATTTTATAACATATCAGATTCAAAACTGTATACATAATAGTTACATGTTTTAAATATGTTTTACTGAATTGGATATAATTCTTAATTGATAATTAGAAAAAAAATTGATTGATACAATATCGATAATTTACGGACCTGCTGGATGTGAGTAGTCTGATCCGATTGGACTGAGATTTGGGGTACATTTTTTACTTGCAGACTGACCCGTCAAAAATTATATAAATAATTTAAAATATTTTATTTAAATTCAACTATAAAATATTAATATAAAATCATATTTTTTATTATGTAAATTAAAAATAGAACATATAATTAGGGATGGCAACAAAATGAGACGTGCTGGATTTTTTATTGTTTAAACTTCAACCTTAATTTAAAACTTAGTCACACTAACTTGATTTTGACCCAATCATGATTTTATTATAATTTAACCCCACATGATCTAATATAATAAAAGTATAAGCAAACCTCAACTCGAAAATTTAACAAAAATCCAGCTAAATTAGTTCCTATAAAAATTATAAAAGAATAAAAGAATATTTTAGTAAATATATCGAAGCAGGCGGGTTGGGTATCATCTAAACCCAACCAAATCTATTTTTTTTTATAAAAAATCTCACCCGATCATTGATTAAAAAATAAGAAAACTTAATTCCGACTGAGTTGGATCTGGTCGAAACCCTTCGGATGAGAAAAATTATTAAATGAATTCTGTTCACAATGTTATTCGTGGTCACAACCAATCAAGTCTATCTATCTTATTTTTTTCAAGATAAATCATTATCTCTTTTCTACATGTAATTAGAGAGTGAATAGTTATTAAATAATTATTTTAAAATAAACGAATCTAATTGATTGCACTACAAATAACGATTTCTCGTTGGATGGAGTATAATTATCATCCCTATATATATCATCTATTACGGGTAGAGAGGCCGGGCTCAGTTTTTTTTTTTTTTTGTATTCGGACTTTGGCCCGGGAACACCTCTAATCGTGGTGGGCAAGGGAAGTATAGGCATTTGGGGGCACTGGCAGGTGTATGTGATGGATAGAATCACGCAGCGCAATTGAAAGCAAAGAGATTGAGATTTGAGTTTAGTTGTCGATTAGATTCAGAGATTTAGCCACGCAAAAATGGCAGATCCCCAGTTTTTCAACCTCCTTTCCGATCTACTCCATCAGGTATTTTCGATATCTCAATTCAATTTTACCCTTCGTCCCCGCCCTCTCCAATCTTAGGTTTTGTCGTAATGGATCCAAATTCACTTGATTCATCATCTAGGTTTTTCTAGAAATTGTTCCTTTTCTCATAATTAATGCTAATTTTTGCAATTTTCCCTTTATACAATTCTAGGTTTTTTTCTCTTGTTTGGTTCATGTAAATTTGTGCTTGCTTTTGTGATTATATATATATAGGTAGAAGCATTGACAAATCAGGAAGAAGTCGAATTGCGATCGAAAATCAAAGCCCTTGGATTGGAGGTTACAAAAGTTCCTTCCAAGTCTACACACAGCCTTGATGAGGTATATTTTCTGAGCTGAATCCAAACTACTCTCAAGATGTGTTCAAACTTCGGTTAAACTCGAATTCTCCAACTGAACCGAAATGTCTTGATTAACCGATCAATCACCAATTGAACTCCGGTCAAGAGATTTGTTAGGAATTTACGTTTTCAATTATTTCAGTTCAATCAATCACCAATTGAACTTCGGTCGGTGATCGGAAGAGATTTGTTAGGAATTTCCGTTTTTGATTATTTTCGGTTCGGAGGAAGATAATTAATCTAATTACCTGTTTAACCGAAACTCCCAATCCTACATATCCGGTGTTGGTTTAGTGATATATTACATACATAAAGCTATTTCAGTCGTTCTAGCATGTATAAATTCGAAAACCGAAGCTAATTCGACTTGGTTAATTAGTTCACTAAAAGTCTAGTTTAGTGTTTAAGGTTTAAAATTTCGGATAATTTGGTTGAATGAATTTCGATTTGGTTGGAAATAGCTCACTTCTGTCTTCTCAATGTTGTATAAATTTCTGTGGCTATCAGCTGGAAATTGCGAGTGAGTTGGACAAATTATCAGCTAAGTTGGATGGTGTCGAAGAGATGATATCCTCAGCCATGGCAGCAGACCCGCAGGTGCAATCCCTCTTGAGTGGCACCGCCGACGTGTGGATGCCGATCATCACCGCCAATGCTGATGAGCGACGCAATTTGGCCGCATCGATCGGTGCCGATAATAACCCTCTCGTTGACGACAAACCCGGCAACTGATCGTTTCACCAGTCAGTCACCATCCCATACTACATTCTGGTACTGTTTTATTTTAGGTGTTTGGGGCGGGGAGGATGTGTTATGTTACAGCTTAGTAGTAAATTAAATAAAACAGTCGATTCAAGACATCAAGAAAAGCCCATTGGGATGATATTATTGCATTGTCATAAAAGACATACCAGTAAGGGGTGTTTTGTTTGTGTTATCCGAGATTATAAAGTGAATTTTAAATTTCAGTATAAGAGTACGGTGTTCGGATTGTGGAACCTGATATTACATGCGGTCCGTATCGGTGGTTACAAAGTAATATCAGGTCAGCTGTTCGAATTCGAATCTTTCAAAATAAACATCATTTTTTTTTCACTAGAAGCATTTAATGGGTTTTTTTTCTTATTTAGTTAAAGCATAAACCAACTAAATGTGATTTTCTTTTTACATAATGATAGTTTTAGTTTTGAATGTTTATATTTTTTTAGGTTGACCTTATTTTTAACTTAATTTAGCCATCAATTTTTTTTAAAAAAATTTAAATGAAAACTAAAAATAAAATTTTAGCGGTATCGATAAATTGTATTTCATGTTTATACAACACTATTTATTTTATATGGTATAACAAATAATTTTAAAATTTTAAAAGCATTCAACAAAATGGAAAATAGGATAAAAGCAAGAACTCTCATTAATTTTTCTTTTGACATGATGTACATTAGTACATACGGATTACTTTGCATGTTGCCATGTCAAGGTTATTAAAAAACTAATATCTTAGACAACAATTCTTTTAAGAAGTACCAATTAATGGTGTTCATGGTTCAGTTTAAATTGAATGAACCGATTGAACTAATCTAGTTCGGTTAAACCGTGGTTGTAGAAGTTTTTTCGGTCAGTTAACGGTTAAGAAATTTTTTAAAATAAACTTATCGATTAATTTAGTTCAAAATCAATTAATTAATCAAATCATTCAAATTTTAAATATTAAATAAATTATACATAAATTAAGCCCAAATCCAATAAAATTTTAAACCCACCTTCAAACCCTAACAAAAAGTATCCAAAATTATCTAAAATTCTAACAAAACTAAGAAGCAAAAACTAAAACCATACATTACCCTTCATTCTTATTTTTGACACTTGTTTAATATAAATAATGTTTACATTTGATCTCTAAAAATCTTTTTCTGGTGCATGTTATATATTATCCTTAAATTTCTCAAGATTAATTCTCTTGATAGCAGCTCAAGTATTCTATCTTTTAGGATATTTATTTTAATATAATAATTGAAAATTAGTTTTGGATTAAATTGAAAAGATTTTAAAAATTATTTTAAGTCCAAACAACTTGAAAATTAGTTTGAGATGTTTTTATAAGGTTTTGGAAGGCTTTAAAACGTTTTAAATAGCTAAACCAGGGTTTTTATCAAGCCTCGTATCGATACACCTAATATCATATCGATACCTACCGATACGGCTACTCGCGTACCGATACCGACTGTTCCAGAACTACATTTATTGCGGGAAATAAAGCCACCAATGGCTCTAATCCAATCCCAACGGTCTCCAACAGCTAAGAACTCAATTAGGAGTATAAAAGGACCCTTGAAGCACCAGCAACAACTAATGATCAAAATGCCAACATGTATATGATTGTAATTAAGTCTTTTGTGCTTTAAATTCATATGTTTGAATAGACTATACTTGTTGAGCTAAATTGTCAATGTATGCTCAAGTGTATTGGGTTTGGTGAGAGCTTTCGAGTGCAAACATCTACCTAAAAGAGGGATTTCAGTTTGCTTTATTTTTCTCTTATTAGAGAGGGTTCTTAAAACTTGGGATGTAAGCTTTGGATGCTAGGTTTGGTGTATAAGTCTATGTTATAAAGGTTACCTCCTAAGCCTGTTAAAAGGGGAATAATTCTTAGTGATTTTGTTAAAATCCTTAATTGGAAAGTTAAGGTAATGGATGTAGGCTTTAGTTAGAAAGCCGAACCACTCTAAATTCCTGTGTCTATTTTTATTATCTTTGCTCCCACCATCAATCACCCAAAATACACATTCTCCACTACTTGACAAGCCGAATCGGTTGAGGAATTCGAGCCCAACATTATCTATTTTGTCATAGTTTTGAGTTAGGGCCAGTTTGACATTGCTTTTGAAAAGTGCTGTCAGAAAGTGATTTTTAAGTGATTTTAAAAAGCTAGTTGTCAAATTTTAGTGTTTGACATTGCTGTTAAAAAGTACTTTTGAGTGAATAAAATGTCTATTTTAGACATGATAGCGTAAAGTAAAAATAAATGAATGAAAGGTTAGAGGTTCGAATATATTTCATAGTTACTATTAATATTTTAATATTTAGTATATTAAATAAAATAAAGTACAATATTAATTAATTTATTAGATTTTGTATATTAATTTAATATATAATATAATAATTCAATATATTTCATATTAACTATTAATATTATTTGAGAATATTACCAACAACCATTTGGTCTAGTGATATGAGACATTAGTTCCCTTAACCAAAGTCAAAAGTTTGAATTCTGACGCTTTGAATGAAGTAGATTGGGTTGGAAGGGTCGCCCCATAATGAGTCTCTACAATACTCTATCCGAATTAGTCGTCTAATGGGTTGGATAAAAAATATTACTACCTCCGTCCCACTGAAAATGTCCAGTATTGACGTTTTTTAAGTCAAACTTTTTAAACTTTGACTATTTATTACTTTAAATGTATTATTGGTAAAGAAATGAAAAAATATGTTTTAAAAACCTTATATCAAGTAGTTTAAAAATATATATTTTATAAAATTTAATTAATTCAAATATTTAAGATAATTGTGGTCAAAGTAAAAAAAAATGTGACTTTTTAAAAGTCAATGCTGGACAAAATTGGTGGGACAAATAGAATATTTGAGTATATTAATATTATTTTAATATATTAATATTAATATTAGTGTTGTATTCATATATTAAAGTTATAGAGGGTATTAAAACTAAAAATATAACAAAAATGATTAGATTGATATAAAAGAAATTAAGGGTATAAAAGTAATTTACTTAAAAGATTTAAAAGTCAAAGACTGGGAAAACCTAGCTTTTGCGTTTGGCCATTAAGCTAGGTTGTACAGCTTTTACTTTAGCCAAAAATTAGTTGTTTGGTAAAATATTATAGTGCAAACGCACTAATCCAATGAAAAGCACTTAAAAAGTGATAACGAACGAGTGGGCTACTTGAATTAAATTATATTGTTATTTTGATTAGGATTAGAGAACTCATAAAAATTTTGGTTAATTTGAAAAAGAATTGAATTAACCGACATTTATTCGGTTCAGTTCTTTTTTTAAAAAAATAATTTGATTAACGGTTAAAGAAAATTTTGATTAATTTAATTTGAACGGTGACTGAATTAACCGTTTGAACATCCCTAATATCAGAAAGTTAATTTTGATTTTTTTTCTTTAAAAATTTAAGAATTAAATTGATAAAGTTATAAACGTTGAAGGTTAAGATGATAAATTAAAAATAATAAAGGTTAAATTTATTATTATACCTTTTAAGCTACATTACGAGAGGATGATGTTAAGAAGAGGGGAAGTGACGTTTGGAGTGGGTGGACCGGACCCTAAGGGCGGTGCGTTTTCATTGGTGTGCGGGATCACCACTTTGTTGTTTTCCTTCTTTCGGTGTTCACTTCACCCACACGTTTAGTTTTCCTTGTAGCTTTTCGTTATCCTCAATTCACTATTTTCAACCTCTACCAAATCTATTTGGCTTAAATAAAAAAATCAACCCCTAAATTATATATATATTTTTGTTTACTTTTAGTCTTTAAACTATTATCTGGTTAAAATAAGTCTTTAAATTATTATTTCTGGTCACTTTAAGTCTGATAATTATTTAAATTAAATTTTTTTTCGACTAACAAGATGTTGATACATCACAAAATTTTTTGACCAATAGATGATTTAAAGATTAAAAGAAAATATGACATAGTTTGTGGACTTAAAGTAACTAAAAATAATAGTTTAAGAACTTATTTTGACCAATAAATATTTTAAGGGCCAAAAACAAACAAAAAAAAACACAATTTAAAGATTGATTTTTTATTTAAGCCAATCTTGTTTTGAAAGTTTTGTTTTATTATTTAATACGTCACAACGAAATTTAATCTTCAATGTTTATATATTTTATTAGTTCGGTCTTTAATTTTTAGTTAAATTCAGTCTTTGATCTACTTTTTTTAATCAAGTTGCAATGACCTTAATAGAAATAATGATTAAACTGTTAAAATTTTCACTACATTTTTTTGGAATAGTAAAGGAGGCAGAAGGCCATTATATCATGTTCGTAATCTCATATAAGGAGGACCATAAAAATCTTTATGAAGACCGGTTTGAAGAGCATTGGGGGCATTCGAAAGAAGTACTTGTAAAACTGTCGGGCCTTGAGGGCAGTTTTGTGAGCGTATCCGTAATCGTATTTGCTTCTCGATAGATTAACACGAAATTTAGTATCTAAAGCATCGATCGAAGGTGTGAACTAGGGCGAGTGAGCTGAAGGAAAATTTTAAAATAAAAAATATTCATAGTATTAAATATGCAAATCAAGTTGGTTTTGTATTTGTAAAAACAAAGATCTGACATTGAATTTTTCTAATCCTTAACAACAATTTTTTTACTAATTAAGGGTCAAATATTTATTTTAGAAATTTTATTTAGGGTAAAATTTTGATATACAGGCGCTGTAAAATTAATTTTACACAAGCCTGTATTTTTACTTTATAAAACACAAATTATAAATTTATAACCCTAAAACTTAAACCCTAAATTCTAAACCCTACAACTTAAACCCCTAAATTTTTAACCATAAACTAAATCTCTTGCCCCTAAATTTGAAAAGTACGTTTAAACAAACGTTTATACGAACTGTATCTCAAACTCTTTCTTTTTGTTTAAGGTTTGTCAAAAATTTAGAAAAGTTTTGAGTGAATATACTAGATTCGAAAATAAATTTGAACAAAAATGAACAGAAATCATGTCCTTTTTTTAAGTGCCCTTATGCAGTGGCGAATCTAGGGGTGGGCCTACCTAGGCCATAGCCCACCCCATGCCTAAAAATTAAATCCAACATTTTTCAAAAATATGTGTTTAGTTTATTTATGTTGTAACACTATAAATTAATTTTGATGCTAAAAATAATGAAAGGAGTATTGAAATTCAGTATATGAGATCAAAAATGAATGAATTAAAAAATGTAGGGTTTAACGGTCGTCGTCGGCGATAACCAACGATGATAGTGACCGATAATGATGTTAAGTGACAACCATTGACATGGGACTTAGGTCGGTCTCGTATATTAAACTGATATTTTTATTAAAAGTTTAATAATTAAAACAATATTTTATTTAAAGTTTTGGAGTCAAGTTAAAAGGTAATCTCTTTCACTAACCCGCCACATTATAAAACTAATATCCTTTAATGTTTTAGTGACTAAAACATTCGAAATTAATAACGCAAGTGATTAAAATTTTTCTTTTTGAATTCAATAAATAAAGTGAACACTTATGAAGCATAACTGACCAACTATGTAATTTACACTTTACACTAAAAACTTTAGCATTTTAACATCTCGGAAAAGTCATAATTGAGCGTCGGTATTCGGTAGTGATAAAATTTTTAGGATTTTTTTACTTAAACATCATATTTCATTAAAATAAAGAAAATAAATACACAAATAAACATACTTAAAAATATAAAAATAAAAAAACAAAGAGTATGTAAATGTGAATAGTAAACTTAAATTTTCTCATAAAATCTTTATGAATGTTCTTCAAATTTAATATCATAGTCAAATCTTAAAGTGTTCACTGAAAAAGCACATATCATTAAATTACTCTAACCAACAAAAAAAAAAACGTTTTGGTTAACTCCACGAACAACCAACCCACACAAAATTTATGCGGCAAGATTCTATTGTAATATGCTCTATGTTGTTAACGTCTTCAATTTTTAAGCTCAACTTTTATTTTGATCATCATCGCTAACAACAGTTAACGTGACATGTCCACGCACCATTTATTTTAATAAATTAAATATTCCAAAAAGATAACAATACATGTACCATCTTATTAGCGATAAATTAATTTTATTTTTAAAAAATATATTAATTGTAACATAAATTATAAAATAATATGATAACATTTTTTAATCAATTAAAATATCCTAATTTTATAAATATTTTTAAAAATTGTTATAAAACTAAAAGATTAATTAAGAAGAAAAAGTGAATAGTAATATTATATTGATTATAACATAAATTGTAAAAATGTTATCGGTTGTTCTTATATTATGCATAACTTACAGATTTAATATCTATATTTTAATTTGATCAATCTTAGCCCTTATAGTTTTATGGATTTTTAAGTTTCAACCATGATACAAATAATAATAAGACAATAAGACTACATAGCAATTATCTAAAATGATCAAACCGAAGAACAAATATTAACCCTACAACTCACACATGATACAAAGGCTAATGCATGATTTGATTTAACAAAATTCTTGATTATTATTTGAGTCATGACCGAAATTTTAAAATTTTAAAAGCACATGGACAAAAATGAGAAAATTATAACATAGGGAGTAAATCTACAACTTATGTAAAACAAATGGACTAATAGAAAACTTTGACCATTCAATTATGGGTTTCGGTTTCTGATATTTTGGGTGTATTTAATAAGGAATTGATAGATTTTTTTTTTATTTAAAACTTTTCGGGGCTTGATTGTTGTATTAAATTTGAGAATATTAGTCAACTATTTATGTCTTGAGTAGACATTTATTTTTCTTGAAATGACGCCTTGAATAGAGTTGGGGGATATTGTACATTTTGATATAGTTAGGTGCTAAAAGTGTAATTATCTATTATTCCCTTTTGGGTTAATTGCACTAGTCATCCCCATACTATTACTTAAATTTTGAATTGATTTCTAATTTTCAAGACGCATTCGGTTGAATTCTTGATGTACAACAGACAAGATTATTTATTTAATTCCACCTCTTTTAAAATAAAATATTTTAGCTTTATCCTCCAAAATTTATTATTTTATCTCGCCCCTCTTAAATAGATAAAATCTGATTCTCTTTTATAATATATTTTATTAATGATTTTATATCACGTACATTAATAATTTTTCACTATTTTGTTTATTGTTTATATTTATTGATAATACACGTGACATAAAAATATTGGTGAAAGTGTGAGGGACATAAAAAGGCGGACAAATTCTATTTAGAGTAAACTACTCCATATACCACTAAATTTTAAGTTTATTAACAATTTTACAACCTTTAACTAAAAAATTTTATATTTTTTAGCAATGAAAATTTTTTATTTTAATTATACCCAAAACCAATGATGTAAAATATCTTAATGGTTTATGTGTGATTTGCGATGTAATAATGCAATTTTTTCTAAACCAAACTAAAATTTTTTCTGTTTAAATAGTATTTATTTTTTTTGAGTGGTATAATCGATACTAAACTTAAAGTTACTGGTATCAAGTGTAGTTGACCCTTCTTTTTATCCTAAGCTAGGTCCCGTCCTTGTTTAACATTTAGCTAATTATTTTGGGGATGGTTAGTGCAATTAACCCATTATTTTCTGACTCTTGTTCTTTTGTCTTCTCTTATCCTAGAGTTGGATTGCGTCATGTTTTCTTATGAATTTTAATAGTATATTATATTCCATTTCATTTTCCAACTTTTTTCTATAAAAAAAGGTACGTATATGGATTATTCTTATAATTAGCAAGCATACGATTCGGTTCACAATTTCCAACGGGGTTCCCCAGTTTTCCAGTTTCCCACAAGCCAAGCTAACAGTCGGTCAACATTCTTCTTCCACCTCCAATTGTATGCAATTCTCTCTTCAATTTTCTTATTTCTTTTTCCAGTTTTCATAACCTTTTTTTTCTTCTTCTTTGTTTAATCGTTCTTTCTGTTTATATGTTACAACTTAAGACATCCTCTCCTTTTGTTTCTTTGGGTAAAAGGTTTTGCCTTTTTTTTTTCTTCTTTCTGGGTTTTCAAGCAAAATATTATTCCATTTGATTTCAGAAACACCCATAATTAATTTTCAATGGAGAACTTGTTTGTTGTTAGTCCTTGTTGATGTTCTTCTTTGCATGTTGCTTTTTTGGATCAATTTTTTTGTTTAAGCAACTGTTTTTTTGGTTCATGGTGTACTTTGCATGTGATGTGTTAGATAAATTGTTTGTTTGAAATTGATTTTTGGGGTTGTTCTTATGGTTTTTGGAATGATCTGGTTTTTTGCCTGAAGAAGCAAAAACAGGGTTTGTGGTTAAAAGTATAGAACTGATACTTCTACCCTGAGTTCCATTTTGGAGGGTGATTTATAGTTATGTTACTTGGACGGGAGTGCGAGTTTTAGATACGAGTATATGTTCGATATGGATATGGTTAGATTTTTTAAGATTTTTCATGTATTTGGAGGATTGCATCAGGTTATCTGGTTATGTTTCTATATCCATATGTCGGACACAAGTAGTTATGTTACTTGGAGGGTGATTTATAGTTACTTGGACCGGAGTGAGAGTGTCAGAGGGGATATGTTTAATATGGATATGGTTAGATTTTTTAAAGATTTTTGATGTACTTGGAGGAAAATGGAAGAGTATGACTCACTCGTTTTCTTCATGCTTTCTTCTTTGCCTCTCTCAACGCTTAATACTTTCCTTGGTAGGTTTGGGTTGATCAAGAACTACGTTTCTTTCCACATTTGGAAGAGGTTTACATCACCTCCTTGACTATAATGGGTAACAGCATCGAAGATGATTCGTTTTCTAAGCCTGTTGGAAGATGGTCTGTTTACTGTTATGGTGTTGGTCATACGCTAAATGACATCACTTCTGCATGCTGGTTTTTTGTTCCATCTTCTATTGTTCTTAATCAGAGATCTTGTGGCTCTCCTCTAGGTGGCATACGGGTCTTTCTACATTGTCTCACTATGAAAAAAGACGCATTCATGATTGCTTTGCATTATATTTTTCATCTTTAATCTGTCACTTTTAACTAAGTTTGTTTATCTGAATGGTTTTGAATAACAAATGATCCTGAAAATGCATATTGTTTATCTTATCTCGCGTAGAATTTGGTATTTGTAAACTTTAATCTAGTAATATATACCACATCCTTGCCATTCATGGAGATCATTATGTAAATTCCATCTTAGTGTATTTTTTTATTTTCATTTTTGTAGATGTCTTGTGCCATGTATTTTTATTTTATTCTATTTTTGTAGGGATGCTGCCATTGTCATGCTTTCTGGACAGATAGCAGATGGTTTAGCCACCATATTTTTTGGTGAACTGGTAACTGATTTCAAATCCTTGTTTTATTTAATACTTATCTCGTAGCAATTGATACAAGTTTTACAAGGCTTGTTGTGAGTGTAAAACGATTGAAATTAGTACTATAATTCTAATATTGAGAGATTTTCAATTTATGCTCGTTGCTTTTCTTTTCTTTTTTTCCTCCCCTAATGACTTATTGCAATGATTTTTGATCATTTACTTGATAGATTGACAGGTTCGGTCATTTCAAAATATGGCATGGTGCAGGATCTATCTTGGTTGCTGTTTCATTTTCCTCGGTTTTTGGTGGTTGTGTACCTTGTAAAGTCTTTTCTTCTTTTACGTCAATGGTAGAGACTGTTTCATATAGTGCATTTGCTGCAATTTTTAATGTCGGCTGGGCTGCTACTCAGGTTTCGCACATGTAATGTTTCTATAGCTCCATTTATCTTCCCATCGAAACATGCATGAGTCATCATATTTAATTCTTCTAGGCAGAGTGAGAGAGAAGCAAAAGCTTTACTAAAAGGAGGAGCTTGCAGTGCAAGCTCACACTTACGGAAAAAATAACTATTGGACTTGATTAAATTTTTTCTGCATGTTCATGTGAAGTGTTTTAATGGATTATCGAGCAGTAGATTATTTATATTTTTTTCTTTGATCTTGGAATAAAATTAAATTTTTCCCTGTATCTTACCTTTTCTATTGCAGGTCCATGGTGAGTTGCATCACTCTGAATTCAACGAGCAGAGTAGTGCTGGCGAGCTGTCGGAATGCTTTTACAATGGTCAGCTCCTCTCTCACCTATTGGTTTGTTGCCTAGGTCACGAGTACTATGGTTGATGCTAATTTCCTGTTAATCTAGGTTGCAAATCTCTGCCTATATGGAATTGCTTTTGTAGTATTTGAAGTCATCAAAGGAAAAACACCTACAGATATTGAAAATCAGGTATGTTTTTTTCATGGAAGACATAATCCTTGAGTATTTTTATTTGGGCATAATCATTAAATTTGTCTCCACCGAGCAGTATCGTTGGATTGCATACCTATCAATATTCATTGGATGCTGCTTTGTGGGCATATTTCATCTCGGAACAAATGAACCGAGGTGAGCCGTATCTTCTAACAGAATTCCCCTGCATATTTTGCAGGTTAGGCTATTGTAACTAGTTCCCCACTTCTAAGAATTTTTATATTTTTTTTATTATTTAGTTCAAAGACGGGCATACATGGAAATATTCTTGCAAGGATTTCATGGACTTACTGGTTTTTGAAAATTCTGTACTATCAAGTTGCTCTTGTTTATACGCTTACAAGACTAGTACTTAATGTTTCACAGGTGAGCATATTTTCTTCTTTGATTACTGGATCTTAACATTCTTTTCAGTATTGCGGAAACTGAGGATAAGTAATCTAATACTACAGATTTTAAATTTAAAGATGGTTTCTTTTTTGTGAAGGCATATCTTGCATTCTACGTGATTGATGATTTGCGGATGGCACAGTCTGCTAAAGCTTTGGTATGTGAACAAAATTTGTGGTCATTAGATTTATTTCTAGTCATCAATATGTTTTGGAGATGAATGCTAGGCTTAATATCTTGTCTTATTGATTGATTAGGTTCCCGCCATTATCTATATTTCCAGCTTCATTGTATCTCTCCTTCTTCAGGTCTGCCTCGTAAAACTTGGTTGTGTTTTGAAAAGATTATATTAACTTGTTAATGCTCAAGCTTTAGGCATTCACCTTATAGGAGATCGCGTGGAATGAAAAACGCCTGAAAGCTTATTATACTATTGGAGGAATTCTTTGGGTTTTTGCGGCATAGCGATTGTCCTCTTACCACGAAGCATGAGTCCATTCGTGTATGCCATATCGATATTTATTGGAATAGCAAATGCATTAATGACGGTATGTTGGAAAATTTGTGCCTTGCTCTCCTTCTAGTCTGTTTTGCTTTCATGTCGCTTATTCCAATTTTTAAACCATGTAGGTGACTGCAGTGAGCATGCAGAATATACTAATCGGTCAAGATCTTAACGGTTGTGCATTTGTGTGCGGATCATTGAGCTTCATGGACAAAATCTCATGTGGACTCACCCTATTTGTTCTCCAATCCTATCATAGTAAGTTTTTAGTCACATTCGTGTGTTCGGTGCTCGTCATTCCAGTTTAGGAAAAAAAGAGGAACTCTACATGTTTCCTGAATACAGATGACGAGTGCCATATACGGACATGTATTTGGAAGGTCTTTAAGGGTTGTATCCTCATGTCTAGAAACTATGAACTTCCAATGCAGGTAGCTCATCGGTTGTTGCCGGAAACATATCAAGCGATTACTTCTCAATCACAAGATATGGTTTAGGACTCGTACCAGCATTTTGTTCGCTCGTTGGAGTAGCTGTTACTTGGACCATGGAACTTCGTAACCCGTTGTATAAACCACTGATGGAAACCCTACTGGAATAACATATATGTCGATAACACCGTCATTTATCCCAATACAGTCCAAGGACACTGATGGAGATTATGATGGATTTAGTGACTGCAACTGTTATGTTTAACACTAACAGCAACAGGCAACGTGCATCAATTGTTGTATTGATTTTTAATTATTTATTACAGTTTAGTTCCACACACTTGTTCTTATATGTATTCATCACAAATTTATTTGTAATCTTGTTCTCTAAGAGGACAAAAGTATTAAGTTTGCTTTTAGCTTTTCTTTTAAATTTGTAATATACTATTTAATATATATAAATATATCAATAGCAATATAATATCATTTTTATTTATTATTATTTTTTAAATTTTATTTTTTCAGTAACTGCAAGTTTACAATATCATTGTTTAACAATACTTACGGCCGAAGTAAAGATGTATGAATTAATTAATTAATGATTTGGCGTACTAATTAATGAGAAAATATTTGTGAAAAATTTTATAAATTTTATAATGGGTTCAGTTTAGGGTTTATGTATTTAATTTAAAATTTAAAATTTTATGTTTTAAAATTTAAAGTTTATGGTTGAAATTTAAATTTTAAATTTTAGGATTAAAATTAAGGTTCGAATGTTTTTCAATCATGTGTGAGTTATTATCATTATTGACCTCCACAATAGTGTAATTAAATTGTTTACTTATTTAGTGCAAGAACCAAAAAGAAAATAAATTTGTGATTTTTTTATAATTTTTCTTGTACCTTAATTTTCTATTCTTTTTTCACAATGATTCGATTTTTACTCATTTTTTATTAAGTAGAATAGTAATTATATTAACAAAATAAATGTTAAGAGCCGAATTTACAAAAGATAAAATAATATGAACATTTTTATCATAGTATACTATATTTTAAAATAAAAATCAATATAAAATAAATAATAAATTAAAGATATTTATCAGTTCAGGTATTCGATTAAGCATAACATTTCGAGCTTGACTTGTGAACTAGTGATGCCTCACGGGTCGGGTATTCGGCTCAAAAAAATTATATTTAAAAAAAATACTCACTTATTTTATATTGAATCAGCGGTTCAATTAATCAAGTATTTTAAATTGGATATTTTTGAACATCCTTAGTCGTATTGTTTTGGTCGTCGCTGCTTGTCAACCCTAGTGGGATGAGCTAAGATCCAATCCATCAGAATTTAAGCCCAGCCGCCGGAAATTTACGCATATCGGCCCGAGATCATTCGGGCCGGATGATAAAGGGCGGACAACGGCAGGTAGTGACATGTTGCGTCAGCAGCCAACTTCCATGGCACAAATAACTATGAGCTTATCTTCTTCCTCTTCCCCTTCGCCTCCGGTTTCGCTTTCTTTGTCTGTAATCTGTATTCTCTATTTCTCCGTATATATTCGGCACCGTATTGCAAAGACCCAATCGAATTGACAGCCGGCTGCCTCGGAATTCAGGCGATCGTTGTTTCAGCAGCTGAGACTGATACAGTAAGTTAATTTCGAATCTCTCTACCTGCTACTGCTACATCTGGCTGAATTCATTGATTTACCAGTTTAGAGGATAGAAATCTTTTAAGTAGAGGGTTTTTTTCTTCTTTATACACAATCTGCGCTCAAAGCTTCTTAATTTCAAAAGTCAAACTTATTGCTTCTGATGAAATCTATATTTTACAAAGCAAAATCTAAGGAATTGATGGAATCTCATTATTTCTTTTCTCAATGAATAGAAATTTGAAAATAGATTGTTTTTTTGATAATCTTTAGTGGCTAAAACTAGATATTTGGATTGATACAGGAACAGATGTATTACATATAGGTAAAATGTAGACTCGTCTAATTCTAGGGGAAGAGGAAGAGGAAAGTAAAGAGGTTGTTCTTGAAACTTGTTTTGAACTTTGGACCTTCAAATTAACCTTTCTTGAAGCTTGTTTCCGAAACCTGAATTTATCAGGATGTTGGAGGTTTCTGGTTACTGAAAGTAAAAAGTCCATTCTTCAAACTTTTTTTGAACTTTAACCTTCAAATAACCTTTGCTTGAAGCTTGTTTCCGATTATCAGGATAATACGCCGAAAGGGAATTACATGATGTCGATCTGTTAAAAGTTTTGTGCAAGTTTTTAATGAGGTGTCGGTGTATACAATACATCGAATACAATCCCATTTTTATTTATTTCATCGATTTGAAAGTGTAACTGTATTTTTCATGAAGATTCACATACAAGAATGTCCGTGTCTTTGTGGGTTGTCTTCAACCGAATCTGCTCTGATAATGCTGGATGTTGCAAATTGTCAAATTTAGGAGTCTAGAAACAATTTCATTGATTTTTCTCCCCTATTATGCTTATTTCTTTGCAACATTTTGATAATGTTAGATGAAAAATATGAAACATCTATTGCAATAATGTTTGAGGCTGGGGCGGTGCCAGGGCTAAGTCCCCCAAGAATTTATATTTCCATTTTGGCCCTAAAATAGGTTTCCTGTTAAGAGGGTTGGGAGAATAGTGAAAAAGTACTTGGGAAGTTCCAGTACTATATAATCTAAGGCAATTTAGTCTCGCTACTGAAAAATAGCCAATTTAATTCTACCTTATTTGGTAACATGCTCCATGACTGATTGGGAAAGAGTTCAAAGGATATGCTCTAATATGTGGTAGTGTGGTTTACTTATGTATTAATTATGGTTCATCTTTGCATGCTTGTTTTAGCCTACAGATGAAACTGAATATGCCCTAGACCTAGAATATGCATCTTAATATTTGAAAGTGCTGAAAAATATAGCCAAGCTTCTTATTGTGCAGTCTTCATTCATGTTGACGTCTTTACGACTTTTTGTTAGCAATCCCTGCAGGAAAACATATGGCTACCTTTGCAACCGCTGAGGCATGTGATTCAAACACGGCACTTTTGGCGAGTGGTGAACTGCGTGCTCTAGAACCAATCTTTAAGATATACGGGCAGCGTCGGGCCTTCTCGGGACCCATTGTAACACTCAAGGTGTTTGAGGACAATGTCCTGGTGAGGCAGCTTCTTGAAACCAGGGGTGAAGGAAGAGTTCTTGTCATAGATGGCGGGGCAAGCACAAGATGTGCTTTGGTTGGAGGAAACTTGGCACAGTCAGCTCAAAACATGGGGTGGGCTGGTATTGTAGTGAATGGGTGCATTCGAGACGTGGACGAGATTAATGCATGTGATATCGGGGTCCGAGCACTGGGATCTAATCCCCTGAAATCAAATAAAAAGGCAGTTGGTGACAAGCATATCCCAATCAGCATTGCCGGAACCTTAATTCGCGATGGTGAGTGGTTGTATGCTGATAGCGATGGCATACTCATCTCGAAAATGGAACTGTCTATCTAAAGCAGTTTACTAGTTATCTTTCCAAACAAATAAGGGGGCTGACCGAGTTCTTATTCACCGAATCATCACCCCAATTATGACCATGATGATACTTGTTTTATCATATTTTCACTTTGGGATACAATTGTAGTCTTATCATACTGTTGAATCCGCAATGTTAATTGAAATTCAAAAGTTTTCAAGTCTTTGTTCTTGTTACTCAGGCACATTCGGGGCCAAGCTTTATCCGGTACCGTCTAAACTTTCTTCCAATATTGACTGATTTCTTCTGTAGTTCTGTTGTGTCTCCTATGTTCAGCTTATTTCACCGGTTAAGCCACAGGACATTGCAGAACTGGAGGGCGAGCTCATTGATAATCGAGAGTCCGTCACCCTAAACCTACCTCGTTTATTTTTGTAGTAATTGGGATAATACTAGTTATTATTATTGGTAGCGAATTCAGAGTCAACGCGGATATTAATTCTTGAATATCCATTTTTTCTGTCCTTGATTGGTTCTTCCTGCATGATAATTCATTCTTTGAATGATATGAAGCCCAGATATCGAAGGAATATAGAAGAAAGGAAAGGGTGAAAGGTAATGTTCCATGGGAATGGATGGTTTAAACATTGAAGTGGGGTCTGGATTTTGCCTTCTTGGACATTGGGACACACTTTACCTCACTTATTGCAATGACCTTACTTGCTTTCGTTTCTCATTTTGCATGTGGAAGATGCCATACGCTACCTCTTAATTTCTGATGCTTTGGGCTCACCATGGAAGAAGAAAAACTAGGAAAAAAGGCAGCCATTTCTACGCCCACGTGCGCGTGGTGCAGTGCCAATGGGGACAAATGGGGGGTTGCTTGTGCTGATTGGCAACTCCTCTGTGCCAAAACCCTGGCCCTGAACCCACCACTGTTTACTCATTGCTGATGCTGACACCAAAATGGTGCCATCCTTTTGATGCTTCCCCCACTGCAAGCAAGTGTGGTTCAAGCAAACAAAATGCCAACTTTTCAACATGGTTAGATGGGCACCAGTTGTGTCGGGAACGGGTTTTCGATTAAATTTTAGAATCAGATTTATTACGATCGTATCGGGTTTTATCTTAATCGTTTCTAGTGAAGAATGTATGAATGGCATGTGAACCCCACAAGAAAAAAACACACCATTACATTAATTGATGTCGGATCGAGTGGATGATAAACTACCCTAATCAACTCTCAGTTTTATCTCAATTCAATTTCAATTAACTTCGATCGAAATAAAATGGAATGGAACTAGAAGGGGTAAGAGGCATATGACGCTGGTGCGTGAGAGAATCCAAGAAGTGGACAAGTAAGGGGAAAGCAGGTGTCAGCGTTAAAAATCAAAAGGGGGCAGTGCCGCATATGTAATTCCGCATTTAAGGCTTTGCGTGTCTCGTTACAACAGCAGACGGATCAAATATATCCTTGCCTTTTTACCCTTTTCTTTGTCTTTTCTCTTTCCTTCTGCGTTTCCTCCTGCTTTCCTCCTCTACCCATATTTACACATCCCATTATCCTATCGATCGAGGGGTAATGAGTTTGATACTTCAGATTTTATATTCGCGTCTTAGTAGAGACGGAATCATGATTGAATTATACGAGAAATATGTTAGTTTATTTTGAAATGAATAAAATTTTAAAATACAATTAAACTATCAATCTCACCCGTTATGTAGGTTCATCCTCGTCTTATGGATAAAAAAAACACTTCCAAGACCAAGAGTATGTATTCCCTTGGGGTAAATTTTAAACATAACTGAAGGTCTAATATGACAATCAGATATCGAAAAATCTTAAACTAGACGATATATAATCTCTCTCGTGTCTCTTCTTCTATCCATGTATGAAACATTCTCGTACCATCTTTCTCACAAGCTAGATGATTAGTAAAATGTAATCACTACGTGGCAATGAATTAGTGTGAGTTGGGGGGCTAATACATGATGGATTGGGGGCACTAAGAATTGTACGGCTCTCTCATGTGTACATTAATTCCTCCAGTCTGCATGTATGTGTATATGTACTGGTAGAGCATGCAAGAGTCATTTTCCATGCATAGGTAACGCCTAGTAGTATACAAAGTACAAACCAGTGACAAGCTTTTAACTCCTTTTCCAATTCCGAGTTTACAAGTAACGTAAGTGTCGAATGCAGTGGTAAGAAACATTATACCTATGAGAAAGAGGATTTATACTTTAATTTTAGACACAACATTGTTAGAAAAAATTCATCAATTTCGAAAGAATTCATCTTTATAAGCCGTGAAACGAACATAAATGACACATTAGTTATACAAAAAGAAGTATTGACATTGTAAATCAATGATGCATAGTGTTCTTAAACAAGTGGTCCAAGAGAAAAATATAACAATGTTCATCCCATGAGACCCGAATTAGAGTAAGTTTATCTGCAACAAGGTGTGTACGTGTTATTAAAGAGTTAAGAAAAAGTAAGAATAAAAAATTGCAGTCTAACTAATGTGGACATACATAAGAACGATTGTGTTCAAATTTTCAATTTAGAGCTCATATCATTGCTCCAGTTGTAACAATTTTTCGATTTCCAGCTGAGAACACTGGTCCAGTCAAGTTACAAAGGGTTTGGACATTTAGGGTTATAGTCACTTCAGGTCTCGCCTATTTTTGGATAATATTTATTCAGTTAGTTTCGAGTTTAAATTAATTTGTAATTAGATTATCTTGAATTTGAGTTCATTTAGATTTGGGTTGATAGATTTGAATCTTCGTATACAAGTTAGAGTTAATATATGTAAAAAAAGAACTTGTGATGAAAAAGCTTGAATTCAAACCCTAAAGATTCTACACTTCAAATAAAGAAAATATCTATTCGTTAAATATAATGAAAATATATGATTGTTATTTCATTCACACGCGGTTGAAACTTTTTGTTTCCACACGTGCCTTAATTTTAAAGTTTAGAGTTAATGTGTTTTAGGGTAGCGGTTTAGAATTTAGGATTTATGGCTAGAATTTAGAGTTTTGGGTTAGAATTTAGGGTATAGGGTTAGTATTTAGGTTTTAGGATAATATGGTTAGGGATTTAGATTTTAACCTACAAACCCTAAATTTTAACCATAAACCCAAAAATTTGTCAACAACCCCTAAATTTAAAACTACTACACTTAAATCCATAAACCTTAAATCCTAAATGAAATCTCTGAACCGTAAAACTAAGGCGCTTGTGCAAACAAAGTTTCCACAAGCATTGGCTGTGGAAATATTTTGTTTCCACAAGTGCCATAATTTTAGGGATTAATGATTAAGTTTAAGGTTTATAGTTTAGGGGTTTAGGTTTATGTGCTTAGAATTTATAGATTGTGGTTTAATTTAGAGTTTAGGGTTAGAATTTAGGCATTATAGGTAAAAACTTAAATCCATACCCTATTACCTTAAAATCTAAACCCTAAACATTACCATTAAACTAAGGCGCTTGTGCAAATAAAGTTTCCACAAGCACTTGTGCATGAAATAATTACCCATATATATATATATATACCATGCACTGACAGTGGAAATATTTTGTTTCCACAAGTGCCCTAATTTTAGGGGTTAATGATTAAGTTTAAGGTTTATAGTTTAGAGGTTTAGGTTTATGTGCTTAGAATTTATAGACTGTGATTTGAATTTAGAGTTTAGGGTTAAAATTTAGGCATTATAGGTATAAACCTAAATCCATACCCTATTACCTTAACATCTAAACCCTAAACATTACCATTAAACCCTAAATTCTAACCATAGACTCTAAATTCTAAACCTTAAATTATGAACCTTAAATTAAATCCGTAACTCTTAAAATTACGGCGCTTGTAGAAACAAAATATTTTCACTATCAGTGCATCGTATATTTTTCATATATATATATATATATATTTATGTCAAAGAATGTACATATGATATAAAATGCATGTGGGAGGGGAGGTGAAGAAGGAGTAGCCTACTATTTGTATTAGTAACTACTACAATTACAAAGAATCAGTTGTTCCCTGTTGTTGGCAGATAATGTTCCATCATACGAACTCTGCATCACCATCCATCAGCAGCTTTCATTACTAAATCTTACGTTAAAACCCATTTCCATTACCATAACCATAAGCACCACAACTTATACAGCAAACTCAACCTACTTACTACTCAATTTCTCATATATATATATATATATATATATATATATATATATATATATATATATATATATATATATCATATCCCTACTTAGGTATACATATACATATACATATATATTGTCTCAGATGCCAAGCATCTGCTAGTTTTACTTATGTATGTTCTCTCTTTCTCTCTCTCTCTGTCTGTCCGTGTGTGTATATATATGTATGTATAGTTTTCAATTATAAGTTCATTTGCTGATTTGACATACATATGTTGGACTCATTGATTTCATTATCTTTCAACGATCAAGAAGAGGAGGATCTCTTTGCCCCAGATTTACACCACCACCATCACCACCGGCGGCCGCATCAACCCATACAAATGCGTCAATTACTCATCAGCTGCGCCGAGCTCGTGTCTCAATCCGATTTCCCCGCCGCCATCCGTCTTCTCTCCATCTTATCCTCAAACTCATCCTCCTATGGCGACTCCATAGAAAGGTTAGTCCACCAGTTTGTCAAAGCACTGTCTCTCCGCATCAATCGTCTCCACGGTCCCGGTTCCAGCCTGCTGCTGCTGATGAACAACATCAACTTCCCGATCGCTGCACCGAGCAACGTTACCAATTACGACATCGATCCGTCTCTGCAGTCGTGTTTTCTTTCATTAAACCAGATAACCCCATTCATTAGATTCGCGCATTTGACAGCGAACCAGGCCATACTCGAAGCCATACAAGTAGGGCAAAACGGCATTCACATACTAGACTTTGACATCATGCACGGCGTGCAGTGGCCTCCGTTGATGCAGGCGTTGGCCGAGCGATCGGCCAACGCACTGCACACTCCCCCGATGCTCAGAATAACCGGAACCGGTCACGATTTGAATGTTCTACATCGGACCGGGGACCGTCTTTTGAAGTTCGCGCAGTCGTTAGGCCTCAGGTTCCAGTTCCACCCGGTTTTGATCCTCAACGACGACCCTACTTGGATAGCTACAAACCTTCCCTCCATGCTCACAATCCTCCCCAATGAAGCCCTGGCGGTGAACTGCATGTTGTACTTACACCGGTTGCTGAAAGACGACTCTCGTGACCTCCGGCTCTTCCTTCAGAACATCAAAACCTTGAGCCCCACCGTGGTGACGGTGGCGGAAAGGGAAGCGAACCACAACCACCCGCTCTTCCTCCAAAGGTTTGTTGAGGCCTTAGACTATTACACGGCCGTGTTTGATTCTTTAGAAGCAACTCTGCCACCGAACAGCCGGGAAAGACTAGCCATGGAGCAGATATGGTTCGGGAGGGAAATCGTGGACATCATCGCCGCCGAGGGGGAGAACCGAAGGGAACGGCACGAGAGACTCGAGACATGGGAAGTTATCCTGAGGAGCTCAGGGTTTTCAAATGTACCGTTGAGTCCATTCGCACACTCACAGGCCAAGCTTCTTCTCAGACTCCATTATCCATCCGAGGGTTACCAGCTTCAAGTTCACAACAACTGTTTCTTCCTAGGTTGGCAGCATCGTCCCCTTTTCTCTGTATCCTCTTGGCACTAAACATGAGGGATTTAAATTGCAGTTGCGACCGCATTTTTGGTCGCGGTGCAGACCAACCCCACTATTTTTCACAATAACAATTTTAGACGGTGTCACTGCGCTATATAGCGGCTAAGGATACTTAGTTATACATTATAACCCTAGAGCTAGCCCTATATGAATGCATAGATTCCTTAGATTAGACCTAATCACCCATCAATGGAGTGCACAATGCATTCATGGATATGGCAACTAAGAGAATCCGTACGTTGCATGAAGATTTTTTGGAATAAATGGGCTAATGCCGGAGAGTTCCGGTCGAATTCGTTTCCTTCAACCATCTTTCAGGTCGGGTCAATATGGACCGGGTAGTTTGTATACGTTGACATATTAGCTTTCCTCTAATTTTTCTTTCTTTATAGCATATAACCCTATTTGCTTAATTGTGTGACCAAAAGGGATCTTTCTTTCATGAATTCCATCAAAAGTTTCAACTTTTAAAGCACCATCTTGGATTGTTTGTCTCTTTATACATTTGTTTACTATATGTTAATGATTCTTTATCTTTATTAAAGTAAATTGTAGAGGAAACAGTGATCTTTTGTTCCCAAAATTCCCTTGTTTCTCTCTCTTTCTTGATGGTGGGTTTTTGGAATAGAATTTGTCTATTCCGTTTCTGTATGTATTATTAATAAAACAGTGAAAAAATTATTAATATGCGTGACATAAACTCGTTAGTAGGGCACATAAAGGTGCACAAAAAAGAGATACGGATTTTGTTCGGGTTTTCAAGGGAGAGAGAAATGGGGTGCATGGGGTTTCTTGTTTTCTGCAATTTAAGTAGGCGTATATGCATGTTTCTTGTCTTTGATAATGCACCCATTTGTTACCTTAATTTCTGCCTCTTGTCCCCCATGAAACAAAACTATCAAAGTTCTCAAAATAGAGCATTTTATGCTCCACCTTGCCTCCTACACCCCCATGCATCTCTAAACACCTCCTTCTAGCTAGGGATCTCTCGTGTCCCGTGGAGTTCCTTGGACCACTCTATTCTTGTTTTTTCGTCCATAAAACTCGAACTTTAAACTTTACTTAAAGGGTTATCGAACTCTTTGTTAATCGATCAAATTCTTTGCTACTCGGTGTCTTAGCCTTTCTTAAAACGATGCTCACTGCTCTCAATATATCCATTGATGTGGAAGAAATAGGACTTCAAAAGTCATTACCTAGTGAAGTTTGTTGCTTGTCCTTTGATTCCCTTGGTTGGATTCATGAAATTGCCCTCACACGGTTCTACTTTTGTAGGGAAGCTATAGATTCGATCCTAACATGTAGTATATAAAAATAAATACGGTTACCAACTCTTATTAGGTCAAGTGATATAGTACAATATCTATTAAATAAAGTCTCAAGCTTAACTTTTAGGAATCGAAAAAATATGTTCGAGGAGCAAGCGTGTTTGGCCGGTTGGCCAAGTTACTCATCTTTATTATCTCATTTCTCTTAGGTTATGGGTTCTAGACCCACTGGGAGCACCTCTATCCTTCCCCTAGAGTCTCCTTCTTCCCATTCCCTCTAGGTTGGATTAAGACTAAAATTAATATTCGTAAAAAAATGTTTGAGAGAATTTGATTCAACTAATTTAAAGGATAAACTCGACTCAATTTCATATGCTCCTTTTTGGTTCTCTTATCTGTGTCTAAACACTAAAGAACTAAACCCTACACCCTAATTATAATTTTTAAATCATAAATATTAAACCATAAACGCTAACCCTATCTTTTTTTAATATTAGATCATAGATAGGGACACCGAAAAAAACTTTAAAAAATACAACCGACTACGTTTAATCCATAATAAATTCAACTTTTAGCCAAATATTTAATATTATAGTATATATTTTTTAAAAAAATCACATCATCACTCTAATGGTAACAATTAATCAATTTAAACATACTAATAAATCATAAAACTAAAGAGACTAAATTATGTAAAAATTAGATCTCAGATTTCAACATAGTAGAAGACAACTATAGAACTCGAGTAAAATCCGATCTGATTTGTAATTCAACGAGTTAAATCCGATCTGATTCTGACAACTATAGAACTCGAGTAAAATCTCAAGTTCGATAATCTTGTTCAAAATAGTTGGGGACACAATATGGCACAATGAAGGTTTTAGGGGGATGGTGGGGGTGTGTGGTTTAGGTGGCTGACATTGAAAAGATGGTCACAAGAGGAGGGTGACGCCCTAAATATATTACCACAGTTAAGCTTGCGTGTGGCACAGCCCAATCGGGGGAGTTGGTTTGGTTGCACAGCATGCATCGCCATGGCGCACATGACTGCAGGCTCTCTCTCAGTTCCCATCCATCTTTCCATCCGATTCAGACGTAACCTCTCCCCTTATGTCCCTGTGTGGAAATTGGCTGAACCCTAGACCCTAAACTCGTATTCAGAAATTATTCTTTTTTGCTGCTTTAGTCTATCATAATCATTGCAGCTTTGGTGGAGTGGAATCAAACCCTACTCTAAGTAGACAAAGGCTCGTTCAGCAATAACTTGTGAACGTCCGTTGAGGGTCAAACATCTGATTACAAAAAAATTAAAAAATCTAATAGCAGTGGAATGCCCGTTTGAGTACTAAATCTAGTGAAAAAATATGGGCAAACACCGTTTAGTACGCACAATATATATGTTCGGCATTGTTTTTTCATTTGACTTTTCAACAGATAAAAAAGTATTGTTAAAATTATTAAATAAATTTAAATTTTAAAATTTAAATTTTAAACTCGTACTCAAAGAATTGTTCCTTTTTGCTTCTTCAGTCCATCATAATCATTGCAACTATGTTAGTAGAATCAAATGTGCAGGAAAATGGTTTTAGCTTTGCATGAAGTCATGAGGATATTCTTTTGTAAAAGTTCCATCTTCATATGCATTTAGTATTAGTGTGAGGGAATCTTCCTCACCCTCTTATTAGGGACCAAAAAATCGGCTTCGTTACATATATATATATATATATACACGGCATTTAGAGTTTAAATTTTGAGAATTTAAAGATATTTAAAAATTTATAACAAAATTTACAATGTAATGAAGGCGCCATTTGCAGGTAGCGTTCTGTTCATTTTTTATTAATTTCATTTCAAAACTGTCAGAACACTCTAAATATTAAACAAATTCAGGACACCACTTGCAGGTGACCTCTCTTCCTAAAAAATATTTAAAAAACTCAATGCCATTTGCAGGTGGTATCTCTCTTGCTGTTCATTTTACCGTAGTTTCTAAAATAAAACTTAAGGATCCCAAATTCAAGGTGCAATATTCTCCTTTTTTTTTTCAAAAAAAATAATTTATCTAAGGGTGCGATCATACCAATACTAATATATCGGATTCTATCAAAAAACAAATTCAAAGGGCAATATTTTCCTATTTTCTCAAAAAAAAAAATCAATCCAATGTTTAGACAATATTCTGCTCACGTGTTACAAGTTTACGATTTAAATCATCAAACAAAATCATTCTACCAAACCAAAGTTTACAAACCTAAAATAAAAAATACTATTTATTATTATTATTATTATTATTATTATTATCTTTCTACGTAGATTAGGTACAGGTACTACAAGTATTATAATTACAGTCGAACTATAATCAGAATAAAACATAACAAAGCATTATTCAAAACCCGATCGATATAACTAAGCCTTAAGAGTGTTATAAACATCTATAATTTTATTAATTTACTCATTTGACTGTTAAATTTAATAATTTTTTAAAAATAAATAGTGTAACATGTTGTGTTACAGTGTTGTCACTTGACATTTATATATTTTGTACTTTATTTAAAAATTAAATTCTAAAAAACTTATAAAATTATAAAAAAATAATAAAAAAATGTTGATGTCACATACCAGAACTTTAGTATGTTACATAACAATAATATCTCAAAAAAATCGTCAAAAATTGATAATCAAAATTGATCAAACAACTTAATTATTTTAATTTATTAGTTTGAAGGTTTAATTAGGTGAAGAAAATTCAAAGGTTTAATTGATTTTAAAAAACTAAAAAGTATAACGAATTTGTCTATTTAGATCCTTAATTTTTATTTTATTTAAATTTTAACCAAGAAAATTTAGATATGAACCCACACTAATGTTACAATTGACAAGACTTGAACTTGACAAGACTTGAACTTAAAATCCCAATTTTATCATTAAACCGATTCTTCATTGACTATGTTATTCTTTTTTAGCGAAATCAAACTCGAAATTAATATCAATTGAAGGCTTGCCATAATAAAAAATATATATAGTAAGAAGCATCGGATTTGGCACCGAAATATGAAGAAAAAGGAAACATATAGGTCAGGCGGGGGACATTATAGGGAGAATGCCAAAGATACTAAGGTTTGATATGGGCGTGCTCAGAAAGTAAACTATGAAGAATGAAGTGGCATGGGCTGGGTCAAGTCCAGGACCAGGCCCAGGCCCGGCCACTCTAGCTATTTCCTCCATCGTACCATCATCAGATCAGTGAGTTGTTTTCCTTTTCTAAGAAGAAATGGTGAGAAATAACACACTCCTATAATGAGAGAACCCCACAATGCACAAGAGGTAGCATAAACCCGTGATCGATCTCGTCGTTGTCGAGCGAAAAAATACCCGTCACATGTCGACGGAAACAATGGTTGATGCCAACTAACAATAAACACGGCTAACAGAATTAGTCAAGTGACAAAAATTATGACCTGGTGCACTAATTTCGGAACGAAAATCATGCTCTTCCTAATGAATGCTGGGAATAACGCATGAGGAATCTACTGGCGTCAAAAACAGGTTTTCTCGATTAAGATCCGTCCAGAACGACAATTAATCTCAATATGTTTAATGTGCATCGTTAAATAGACTACTTAAATCCTACGTCAGCCATTTTCACCAAAATAAAAAATAAAACCAACAAATGCTCAATATTCAGCCTAGGAGCCAAGGGTGCTGCATAAAGAAAATTTGAAGATCTTAGTCATGGTAGCAACCCATTAATTGTAACAGTTTAATAGTTTCATTTGAGATGAAAAATAATCCATGCATGATCTTTGTCTTACTAGTTAGAGTTCAGTTCTTGCAAAGAAGGATTGTAGGTCACTGTGTTCCTGATCAAGGATGCTTTACAATCTGATTCGCTGTGGTATTTTACATCCGTTAGATAATTTTTTTTTATCGTAAGCACACAAGACCTCCATCTGTTTGTTGCCATAGTTCATTGAAGACTCATTCACATATTCGTTCATTTTTTATCTGTTTTGCTGCAGTTCCCTCTCTAATGTTGCTGCAATAGCCTTGAAAGCAAATATATTTCATGTTCAGGATTCGTGGCTCTATCTTTCAACAATATTTTTTCTAAGGTTCGAACCCTTATTCTCTCTTTGAGAGAGCAATGTGCCTTGCCATTAAAGTGTTGCCCTAGTACATTTAGCTCATCTAGGACTAGGTAAAATCAGTTGTTGTTTGCACTTAATTTGTTTCACTGCTTCCTTATTTTGATTTGCCTATGAAACAATTGTTTCTTTACATGATGCGGCTTTACATTTTGGATTGATTTCGGACCGCACAGTCTATTATCGACTTCATCCGAGGATGGTGGTTGTTCACAGTTCGCCTGATATGGAGCTCGCAGATGAACAAGTTAAGGCACTGGAAAACTTTTGAGCATTATCTTGTAAGTATCTTCTGCCTGCTTCAGTATTGATCTCTTGTCTAGTTCTTAAATCTCTCTCATAGTAATTGTTTGTTTTTTTTGTACTTGCTTTACGTCACTTTAGTAAAATCAGGCTAGAAGGCAAATGCAAATAATAAAAAGAAAAATTAATAATTACTTAAAATTAAAAGAAACAAGTAAAATTTATGCACCCCAATTTAACATGGTTATTCTACATAAAAATAAAATCATGAATAATTTCCAAAATGTGTTGTTTTTATTTTGAATTATTCAAACACATTAATTGGTTTCAATTTATGATAGAAAACAAGAAAACCATAATAATTTTAAGGGTAAACTACACCAGATGTCACTAAATTATTATCACTACTCGAAAATGTCACTTAACTTAAAAATGTTCAAATTTAATACATAATTTTACTTTCTAACTTGTTTATGTCGCTTCGCCATTAATTCAAAACGGCGTCGTTTTGGTGTGGCTGTTTCAAAGTCTAATTTAGACGAAAACGGTGGCATTTTAATGGATGAAAAAAAACATGCACTTCAAGGTACCCAAGACCTATAGATGCATTTTTTACGCGCATATATACATATTATATATAAATAAATTACTTGAGATTAATTTAAATTATTTTATGGAATAAATAATATTATCATGTAAATAACATAAAATATATTATTTACACATATATATACATATCACTATATATAAATAAAAATATATTATTTTTATATATTATTTATAATGAGTATATTATTTTTCAAAATAATTTAAAATATTCATAAAATAATATATTTATACTATTAATAATACACAAAAAAACTTTGTAAATGTGTGTTTTATTATCCAAGAAAGTAGCAAGATAATTATTTTATTTTATGTTTTGGGTTTTTTTAAATAATATATAAAAACAATGTATTTTTATTTATATATAATATAAAATATATTATTTATAATAATTTGAATTAATCTCAAGTAGTTTGACATATATAATATTTGTGGTAAAAATATTATATAATATCATATTGATTTGGTGGTTAACGCTTAGCCTTTGCATTTGTAGTCTCAAGTAATTTGATATATATAATATTTTTACTACAAATATTATATAATATCATATTGGTTTGGTGATTAACGCTTAGTTTTTGCATTTATAGTTTATGTGCTCAAACTTTTTGAAGTGCATGTTTTTATTATTTTCTTCCAACAAAACGATTTTAAATTAGGGTTTAAAATAGTCTCAAATTAGTTTTTGCATTTGTAGTTAACGTCCCCTTAAGAGTAAATGGCGAAGTGTCATAAACGAATCAGAAAGTTTAATAGTATTTTCAAGTTGATAATAATAATTTAGTGGCATATATCGTTTATTAAATTTGTCACAATTTTAACACATAATATAATTATTCCAGCGCCGCGCAAGATTTTGTAAATGATCTATAAAAAAATTTCAGAATTTGCAATTTATTTGATGAACTTTTATTTTTATTCAATTTTGTCCTAAAATCTTCTTACAGACTATTTTCCACTTTAAATCTCACACTTTACGATTTTATTCGTCGTAGAACTATCTTTATTTTTAGGCTAAATTATAAAATAAGTGTTCAAATTATGTCTCTTTTTGTAATAGGTGCTTAAACTATTTTTTGGCTGAAATAAGTGTCAAAGTAGGTGCTTTAGCTGGCTTTAAAACAAGCTAAAAATAAAATTTAGGCACCTATTTCAACTAAAAAAATACTTTATGTATCTATTGCAAAAAAAGAGACATAATTTGAGCACTTATTTCGTAATCAAATAACCAAAACAAACTTCAAACACCAAAACATCACAAAATTTAAATATAATTTGCAATCGATTATGAATACCGGAAGAACAAATATGTCTAAAAATACCAAATAACAATTGTAACATTAGTAAACTTGTGGTATCAAATGTCGATATGTTTCGATATTTAAATAATATTAAATATCTACTATTGGACTTAAGCGAGTAAAGACATTTGTCTTTTGTAAAGAAATGTTGGAAATTGGATTTTGGACCAAAATGAAAAGTTTCAAAATTTCAAAGGCAAAATGATAATTCTGGCAAGTTGAATTAAATTGAACCAATATTAAACTCATGCAAATATTAGTCGGATAATATTACGATTTTTGATGGGATAAAAGAATAAAGGCTTAAATATAAATTTAGCCCTCGTTAAAAGATTAAAAAATCAATTTCACCCTCATAATTAAAATTGTTATCAATTTAGTCCTTCAAAAACGTTGGTTGCATTGTGATTGTCAAAGAAAATTTTAATTATGAAAGCTAAATAGTGGTGCAAAAAATTCACGATGGCTTAATTGATTTTTTAAAAAAAATTTACTGAGAGCTAAATTTATCCTTAATCTCTTTTTTTTTTAATGAGATGCAACTGCAAATGTATTTGATTTCACGATTTTTAATATATTGCAATACTATTGATACCAACTGATTTAGAATTCAATTTAATATTAAAATTTAGGTTTAAGTCTGCAATATAATATATTAATTTACGGTTAAAAAGCGACATAGTTGAAATGTTAAGAAACACATAATTTAAAATGTTACTACACAATCGAAATGTTATAAAAAAGTATAACATTTTAAGTGCATGGTATGTTTTGAAACTTGTAAAAAAATTATCAATTTAAATTTTATTTTTTATAACATTTCAGTTGTGGTAATATTTTAAATTATTTTATTTTTTAACATTTAAAATGTATAATTTTTTACCTTAAATTTAAGCGTAGTACCGATTCACCTAAAATTTAGAAGATTAACATTTAGCATGTTTTATATAATATAATATAATATAATATAAGGAAAAAAACTTTGATACACATGTCGTGTAAATTTTAGTTTACACGTGTCTTTTAGTTTTAGGGCTTAAGGTTTAGGGGTTTAGGTTGTAGGATTTAAAATTTAAGGCTAAGTGTTTAGAATTTAGTGTATAGTGTTTAAGGTTTAGGGTTTAGTTTTTTAGGGTTAGGGTTAGAAATTTAAGATTTAAGTTTTTATAGTGTAAATGCATAGGCTTGTGTAAAATTAATTTTAGAGTGTGAATGACCTAAACCTAAACACGTACGACAGACGTAGCTAACCGCTATCAAAGCAGAATTGGATCCCATTCCCCGCCCATATCCCATGGCAATGGCATGCAGTATTATTAATAGAGACAGAAGACGTTGTTTAATTTTTTTAATAATATAATATTTTTTATTTTATTTTCAACGATATGATATTTTATTGTAGTAACTAGAAATTAGATTGTAATCTGTCTTTAACAATATTTATCTAGAAAATATTAAAAAAAATACTCAAAGTCGATAATTAGCTTGAAGATGAATTAAGGGCAATTTAACTTCATTACTTTTACTGTTTGAAGTAGGATTATAATCTGTCCGACTTTAGTATTTTATTATTGACATGGATATACACTGTTCAAAAACGGAACACAATTCGACCTCACTTTTATTGTAAAAAGTACAATATTGTTCGAAATAATTTGAGATGTAGTATATTTCTTGACCTAGCGAATTATTTGCAAATAGAAAAAATTAAGGGAGCAGCTGCCCCTTAATATAATTACTTCACCTAGCGAATTATTTGCCACGTGGCAGCTGCCCCTTAATTTTTTCTGCCCACTTTTACACGTATATTTATAATTTAATCCACGTATTTTTAGTTTAAGATGGTGTGTCCCTTGTTGATGCTAACGATGAGCTAATTTGGTTTGAGTTTGAGTTTTTTGAATGTACTAAATGATACAGTTCTTGATTATATTATGGTA
>JAGYYJ010001732.1:0-28502 GCA_019671005.1 Hibiscus mutabilis | reverse complement strand
AATTTAAGGGTTAGAGTTTTAGTTTAGGGTTTAAAATTTTGGGGTTTAGGTTGTAGGGTTTAGAATTTAAGGTTAGTGTTTAGAATTTAGAGTTTATGGTTTAGTTTTTTAGGGTTAGGGTTATGATTTTTAGGAATTGGGTTTTATAGTGTAAATATGCAGACTTGTGTAAAATTAGTTTTATACATCTTGTATATCAAAATTTTACCCTGTAAACAAAGGAAAAAACTTTGATACATAGAGTGTGTAAACTTTAGTTTACACGTGCGTTTTAGTTTTAGGGGTTAGAATTTTAGTTTAGGGTTTAAAGTTTAGGAGTTTAGGTTGTAGGTTTAGAATTTATGATTAGTATTTAGATTTTAGGGTATATGGTTTAAGGTTTAGGCTTTAGTTTTTTAGGGTTAGGGTTAGAAAATTTAAATTTTAGGTTTTATAATGTAAATATGCAGGCTTGTGTAAAATTAATTTTATATAGATTGTGTATCAAAATTTTACCTATAATTAAATGCATATTAATAAATCAGAAAGACTATATATTATTAAATAAATCTAATTTTAAAATTACATTTATATTCAATGCGTTGACTATTTATAAATTCAATGTATTATAAGTTAACTAGATAATTATATATTATTTCTGTAACTTATTTTCGATGATGTAACGTAATTTTATTTACCGACAATGTATTATGGACATAAATATAAACTATTTTAAAATTTTATTATAAAATATTAATATTTAATTTACTAATATATAAAGCTTTTTATTATTAATGCATCGAATATTAATACTTAAACAAAACATATGATAATCAATTAACTTTTATTATGGGTTTTTTTTTAACTTTGTTGGTAGTAGATAAATTTAATAAAAACTTGGTTGTGTTGGGGCACAATGATGTTCAAGTATCACGATTACGACAAAGAACACATTTTTGAGCATCCTCCAGTGCAATGCGTGGGAAGTTCTGTCATAAGTACGCTTAGGGTGCGACTAAAATAAGACGGTCTATACAAATTCCCATCATCATCATCCGAAAACCCATAAAATACAAAAAAATAAAAAAAAATAAAAACAATTTGTGTATTCAACTACAAACATAAACAGTCCTACTGCAACGCCTCTACCCTGCAGCTTGAAAATCTCCAAAATCATCTTCCTCTATGTCTTCTGTGCTCCGACCTTCACCACGATGTTGTTCATCTGCATGTTCCTCCACGGACTTTGGAGCCTTCTTTTCTGAAGTACCCTCTAATTGGAGTTTCGGGGGTGAGCTTGTCGGAGAATTCCCTGTTGTATCTACAGGTGAAAGTGGTGATGGTGGAGCCAATCGGGGTGACTTAAGAGTGCTACCTATGGGTGACAGTGGTCCCGGTGGAGGCGGCGGCGGCTTGATGCTAAGGATGGGATCTTTCTGGTTACCTTTCTCTGCCAAAGACAGCTTGTCAATGCCGAGCTCCGATGCCTTTGACTTCACACTAGAACCGCCTCTCTGAGTCTGAGCAATTAGCATCAAAAAGGGAGACTAATCTTTTAGAAGTAGTTGAATGTGAAATGATGTATGTGCAGTGTTAAGAGGATGTAGAAAGGCGTACATTCTTTAATTGGAGTACAATGGTCTCCCCCTTCTTTAAACTGTAATCAACCGAGGAAGTGTTCTGGAATTGCTGCTCCATCTCTTCTGCGGTTTTCTTTTTGTTCAAGTATCTGCATTTTTTGGTATAAGTTCAGTATTCATTCGTATTATTTGGAGAAAAATGGAGCAGTATGAGCGTAAGAAATCACAATATAGGAAGCAAATGAAATAACAGAAACTGCATAAAGATATATGAGAAGCCTACTTCATATGGTCATGCAGGGCTGCTTGGAAATCATAAGCCTCTGTTCTTTCTCGAAATCCAATGCCAATGAAAGCATGCCGAAGACGACCATCTGCAAGAGTTCTGAAGTAATAAATAAGGAGCTTAAAAACTAAATGCCAATGGCAAACAGGCAAAGCACACCAATCATCATTGTTAGAGACACTTGAAGTTGAACGCAAGGGAACTGCTATGTTTTGACGTTTAACTCAAACCGGATGTGGAAACTGATTTAAAATTTAGAAACAGAAGTTAAAATGGTTTGGGGTAAATAAGTATATCCTGATAAAGCTATACCCCCACAAAATTAAGCAAAAGAATGTTACCGAACATTATCTATCAGACTATAGAGACAACAAGAATCAAATGAAGTGACCATAGCTCAAAGAAGTCTAGAAAAGCTAGAATCCCATATAAGATATTTCTTTCTTTGGGATGCTGCATTACAAAAGATGGATTACTCCCATATAAGTAGAGGCTGGGTTACTTTGTATGGAAAAGAAACAAAAAGAAAGAGAATGAAATGTCGATCCAATGAGTGTTCAAAATTTTATAAGAGAGAAACCGGCTTTTGGAATGAGAATGAAGAAGAATTGAATTGGGAACTTTAGTAGGCTGCAAATTATTTCTTATGAGATGTGCTCACAATTCATCTATAAACATCCTTCAGGTTGAAGAAATGGGAAGGAAAGGATTATTCACAAAGGGGGAAGTAAGAGGAGTGGCAAGAATTTCATATTGTAATGCCATAAAACAATTGCAAGAATACATTTAAAAGAAATAGCAAAATATAAATTGAGTTTATGTTCAAAAGAAAACTTGAAAGAGTTGAAGGCAGAAATTACTCACTGATATTCTCCTCAATTCGAAGAACAAAATATCTGCAGAACACAAACACTTGAGATAATGGGTTGCATCAAAATTAAAAACAATATAGCACTGCAAACACATATAAAGCTTAGGGTTCCTTACTTGTACATACCTACTGCTATCAATTACAGATTCCACTGGGTGTGGCTCTCCATTTCTCAGAAATGTTCGAGCATACAATTCACCTATGAAGAAGCGCGAGTTCTAGCAATAGTCAATCGTCTACTAAATAAAGATAAGCACAATATACAAGTTGCCTACAAAGCACAAAACTAAGTTTACCTGTATTCTTGTCTTCAAGCCTGATAATGCACTCTTCTCCCTTGCTAATGACTTTCAAAATCCCCTCCCATGCCCATTTATTGACATTCCATTCATCAGCCCTGAAATAAATTTCAGAATAACAAGTATGCATATCTCCTCCAGCAAGAAAAAGTGAAACCACTTCAACCATTGTTAACTGATCTAACAGGAAAACCTGCTGCAATAAACTCAGCACATAATCTAATTGTTGAAGTGTTGCATACACCATAGTGCTGTTCCTGATCAGATCTTTTAAGACACTCCCCACTCTTGTGGGTAAGGAGAAATATATTATCGGGTTTGGGCAGTGAAAACTTTTCCATTATCCAATAGCCTCTTAGCTATTAAAAACAATTTTTCTCATGGAGAAAAAAATTTAGTTCAAACTTTTGGGAAAAACGTTATGCATAAAATATTCAACTACCTGTTAATAGCATAATGAATTATTCCCTTCAGCAATTCAGCTGGTTTCATGCAAATTAACACCAAGACAGAAAACAAACAAAAAGAAATGAACAATGGTTCACCTAACCTGATGACAAACATAACAGAGAATTGTGGTCACACGAATTGAAAAAGAATGATAGGTAAGGTTTTCAATATCATCATTGTGAACAACCCACCATAAACACAGCATAATACAAAAGATATGATCGACTGGTTTTTATTTATTTATTTATTATTGTTATTATTCTTGCATATTGGGTATTATATCTTGACAAGTTGGACAACTACCTGTATGAGCCTGCAGTTTTCCTTGGAGGTATCTGCAGAAGTAACGTGTTGTATTAGCTAGATAGCATAGCAGCACAACAGGGAAAGAGAACAAAAGTGAGAAAATATCACAAGGTTGAATTTCATTAAAGTAGAACACCTAGGTGATTAGCATTTGCAGCCATATTCTAATATGAAAGAAGGAAATGGTAGGTGATTAGCATTTGCAGCCATATTCTAATATGAAAGAAGGAAATGGGGAAAATTGAATAAAGAAAAAAAGAAGTGAAGCAATCCCTATACTTCAGCCTAGGTTTCTTTAGAAGTAACAACTATGGTTGATTGCATCGTACACGAAGAAAATATGCTAATCTGAAGGTCAAAAGGCACAAGCCATATATGGTTGGAAAACTAGTTAAGTCAAGTTTTGATGATTCAAGTTGTTCGGTAATTGGATCTTCCTAGTGGGAGTTTACGCTGTTTGACCTAAAGGCACTCCTAAATGGCATATATCAGTTTCCTACGCATCGTTGACATCCGCTATTCCTACAATAAGTTGTACTTTACTGTTTGATCAGACTTTCACTGTTAGTTGTTACAATACTTTTATTTCAAACTAGTATCAAGCTCAACTCCTCTCTCTTTATTCTACCAAGGTACATGCCCAGCTTCTTCAACCACGGAAAACACGCACCTTATCGGGTCAAACACCCAAATGCTTGTGTCAAAGCTCATGGTATAATCAGTTTGGTATAGGAATTAAACTCAGTATCATAAACTCATGCGAGGTAAATTTATCAGCACCAGGCAGTTTTGTTTAAATCATAAAAATTAATGATCGAATAAGATGAATACCTGTCAAACAAATTGATTAAGAAAAATGAAAAAAACTGCAGAATAATTAGTCTGATCCCTACCATACCACATCCGATGGAAAACATTTATAAAATCCATTTTGTTAGAGACCATAGCTTTCTGCTTATGGCAAACAACTATGTTGAATTCCATTTTTAAAACTAATTGCTTAAGTTCCCCGTTGCAAAACTGGATTCCATTTTGAAAGGGTGGAACCGGCGATCTGATCATTCTTAACCAGCTATATACATTGAATCTGAATCTCGATCGACTATAAAACTTAATACAAGTAAGCTAAAATTGAACGAATTTAGTGTGATCCAGGAAAAAACTCCAACAATAAAAACAGTAGATATTGATTCTGAGTAGACATGAAACAGATTGAGATTCGTATTATACATAAACAGCTGAGAATAAAGAGAGGGAAAGGGGAAACTGACCAAATAAACATAACATTCAGAAACTTGAAAGAGGACAATTTCTAAAGGTTCCTCAGTCTCCTCGATCTCGCCAACTTTGGCTTCCTCGTTGGCTCCGATGGGCTCTTTTCCTTTCTCCGTCATCGGTGAACTCACACTCAGTTTGGCTACCAACAACAGGCGAGCGAGCAGAAAACTTGCCCACTCAGTTTCGGACCTTATGGGTATATTCCAGAATTTTGACTCTCCCAGATTTGGGTGAAAGTGCTTGCCAGGTCCCTCTGATAAAGGTACTGTATCAATTTGGTCCATATATTATTAAACGGATTGATTTAATTCCTTTATTACAGAGACTAGTTCAAATTAGCCCCCATATTACTAAATAGATAGATTTAGTTATCGGACTTTTACAGAGATTAACTCTGTTGAACAATAACTAACATTTTCTTAGCAGTCTTATTTGTTTCTTTTTTACTAATACATGAATTAAATTGATCCATTTAATAGCAAGGTCCAATTTGAACCAATCTCTATGATGAAAGGACTATTTGAACCAATCTCTATAATGGAGGGACTAATTTTGGTTTCTCTTGTAACCACGGATTTATTTCTGTCTTGCTCTAATTTTCATTTTTAATCTGAAATGAGTTTTTTTTAATGGATGTGATTCTCATTTAAAAAAATATCCAACTTAATTGATTATGTGTTATATTTTGATACACAAGCTGTGTAAAATAAATTTAAACCATTTATAAAATATAAAACCTAAATCTCAAATCTAACACCCTAAAACATAAACCATAAACTCTAAATTTTAATCATATACTTTAAATTATACATCCTAAACCTAAAACCCCTAAACCTAATCTAAAATCCTAAACCCTAAAATTGAAAGCTCCAACTCTCGATTATATTTCATTTTCCTTGTTGCTTTTATAACGTCTTCAAAACTTTAGAATAAAATTAGCTCCCGGTTTGTTCATTAGAAAACTTGGTAATTCGACTTTTGGAGCTTTTCTCGTTCTATAAGGGCCCAACTCTTGCATGCACATTAGACACTTGGATAATGTAAATTTATAACGTTAATTTTTTTAAAATATATATATTTTAATACCTTTCGTGTTTGTTTTATCATTTATGTTTAAAGTTCGTCTAAAAAAAATATCTTTTCCTAGATTCAAACATGAACTTTCACCTTACATACGACTTCATTTTTTAATGAGTTAATTACATCACACGTTTCTAAACTATTTTTATTATAAATTAATTTTTAAATTTTTAAATATTTTAATTTCATCCTCAAAATATAAAATTTATTTTAAACTAGTTCTCAAACTTTTAAACGTTTTAATTCTATCCCAAAATTATCAATATATGTTAACCATATCTCATGTTAATAAAATTATTATAAAAATTATTATTTGTCATATAAACACTGATGTGTATTATGCAAAAATATGATGTGATATAAATGACATTTTGAGGATGAAATTAAAGTGTCCAAAAATTTAGGGATCAATTGAAAATCTAAAAATTTAAAAATTAATTTAAAATAAGAATCATAGTGTTTGAGCACATAATTGTGCAACACCCTTTGATGGTGGTTCGTGGTTATTATAGTGGTGGAAACGGATGGTGAAGATGAGAGAGCTGCTAGTCCCCCCTCTTGAGTCGTGGGAAGCCTCCCTTATTTTAGAGGTGAATGGTCCCTTATAAGAGATTGGAATTGTCGTGATTTAATCTTTGATATGAACTACGTGCGTCACCACGTAGTATGGGGTAGTGCTCGCATATTAGAGATGGCAAAATTACCCGTCCCCGACCCGGTCGGGTTTTTTCTTATGATTTTCGGGGATCGGGGCGGGGCGGGTTCGGGTATGATATGAAAATTCTCCACCCCGCCCAAGTATTTTTTTATTATTTTTATTTATTTTTATTATATTTATAAAAAGACCACTATATATAAACACTTTTAGGAGTTTCGAGCTATTTTTTTAGTTTGTGTTTATCGTAATTTTTTGTTAGATATTGTTCAAATTTTAACATATCTGATTCTCAAAGCAATGGTCGAGTGTATTTTTTAAAATATGTATTTTTTTCTTCAAATGAGTAATTTAATTGGTTTTATTTTATTTTTTTATATAGTTTAAAGTATGTGAAATTTATATTTTGTAAATATAATGGTCGTTCGATCGAATCTAACATTTATCGTCGACGAAATTTAATATATTTTTTTACATTTTCGAGTCGGGTCGAGTCGGGGCCGGGTTTATAAATTGGGGCGAGTAAATTATTATTTTATTTCCGGGTCGGGGCGGGGTCGGGTTTTGGGAATAATATATCGGGGCGGTCAAAAACCCGCCCCGTTGCCATCCATATCGCATATTGAGTTTATGGAAGTGCTCGTGCGTCCTGAAGGTTCACTCATGGGAGGTTCGCGTGGTGGTGATTCGCAGGTACTAACACATAGTTTAGAGACATATATCATATTAAACTTGTGCCAAGGGTAGGTAAGCTACTTATCTTGTTTTAAGACATCTGGCATGTGACAAGCTAACAAACAAAAGCCCTGTATTATAGGGCAATGCTACATTCACTCACTAGGTCGATTACCCAGCTAAGGTGACACGTGATTTGCTAACTGATAAATGTGATACAATATATCTTTTAATAAGCAATAAATGCAATACAATTAATACACTTTTTAAGTTTTATCAATAAATAATTTTTAATATTATAACTACAATACAATTAATACATCTTTACCCATAAACAATTTTCATAACTATAAATGTATATAATTAATATTTTAATTTTTAATATAATAAGAAGAGAAACTAAATTAATTAAAAAAATATTTTGACCCGTCGTAATATTATGTTCCGCTAGTTTCCGGATGAACGAGTGTGACCTTACTTCAAATAATAGCCCTTGAAGAAATATAATATTTCAAAATTAAGATGAAGTAGTTGATTTTTGTTCTTTTAGAACAAAAAAATAGGCAATAGTTCATGGATTCTAATTTTTGTAGTTTCGATTCATGTATATATGCTCATACTTTTTTAACATTTTGATAGGCATAAAAATACATTTTGCTGACAAAGCTGCTTGAGCGCATGTCCCTTAAGATAAGCATAATATAATATATCTTTCCACTAAAATCACGCGTTGGGTTCGATTCATATACATTTTAATTTTTAAAATTTCAATTCACTCATAATACCAAGACATTATAACTAAATCATATGACTTAAATTTATCAAATTGGAGAATGAGACCACTCGTTAGGTTCGAATCATGTACTTTTTAACTTTTGAAATTCCAATTGACTCATAATACCAAGACAATATAACTAAATTATATGACTTAAAATTATTAAATTGGAGAACGAGAACCAAATCTATAAGTAACATATAATATATGGAAGTTTTTAATTTAATAGATTTCATAATAATTGTACAATAAAAATAAAAATTTATTTTGTTAGATGTAATTAGCGCATAATGTAAAAAAGAAAAACCTAATTAATTAAAGCTATGTAGCAATAATCCGTGAACGGGACAATGAATATGATAGAAAGTGAGGGTAGACGAATTCCTTTCGTATATAAATGTAAGTAGAGATAGCCATTTGACCTAGACCCAACGAGTTACAACCCGGCCCAATCCCATATGGTCGGGTTTTTAAAGAAAGTTTTGGGTTCGGCCGAGGTCGGGTCTAATTTTTTAAGGATTAGGTCGGGTCTGGTTTTAAGGTGAAAAATACCCTACCCTACCCTTCCTACCCAACCCGACCCGACCCGAAATAATAGTTTAATTTTACTCTAAATATTTAGGTATAATTGTTATAATGCCCCTTTCTATATATATATATATATATATATTCAATTATCTCCCTATTTTATCTTATAAAAATGGAATAATTATTATAATGCACACTCTCTATTTGAATTTTTTTAATTAACTTCATATTTTATAGAATAATAATAAATAATAATATTTTTTATTTATGTCGGGTTTAGGTTCAAATTTTTACTCTAAAATTCGGTTCGAATTCAGGTTCGGGTGGAACATCATAAAAAGTTGGGCCAGGTTGAGTTTGGGTGGATGTGTTAAACTTCCGGGTCGAATGCGGATTGACTAAAAACCCGACCCAACCCGACCCATGGTCATCCCTAAATGTAAGAGTATTTCATTTATTTTTTTCTAGACAATAATTTTGTCTAAATTTAAAAATAAAATTATATAATCATCTATGAAAATAAAATATTTTTTTAATTATTTAAAAATAAATAAACATAAAAAATAAGATAATATTTCCTAAAATTTGTATCATATAAATGAAAAAAATAATTGAAAATATTATTAAAAATGTTTGAATAGACAAAAAATGAACATTAATTAACGTAATTAGCATGTATGTTTTCTATAAAACTATTAAATAAACTCAGGTGGGTAAGTTACCCACTGGATAGAGAAAGTTTTCTCCTTTACGGGCATAAACATTTTTAAACTATAAATGTAATATAATTAATATTTTATTTTTTATGGAATATTTTATTTTTTAATATAATAAAGAGAGAAACTAAACTAATTAAAAAACATTTTGACCCGTCGTAATGATATGTTTCGAATGAACGAGTGTGACCGTGCTTTAAATAATAGCGCTTGAAGAAATATAATATTTCGAAATTAAGATGAAGTAGTTGATTTTTGTTCTTTTAGAACAAAAAATAGGCAATAGTTCATGGATTCTAATTTTTATAGTTTCGATTCATGTATTTTTTTAAAAATAAAATTGGTGTAATTACATGATAGTATATATGTTCATTCTTTTTTTAACATTTTGATAGGCATACAAATACATTTTGTAGACAAAGCTGCTCGAGCGCAAGTCCCTTAAGATAAGCATAATATAACATATCTTTCTACTAAGATCACTCGTTGGGTTCGATTCATATACTTTTTAATTTTCTAAATTTCAATTCACTCATAATACCAAGATATTATAACTAAATCATATGACTTAAATTTATCAAATTGGAGAATGAGACCACTTGTTGCGTTCAATTCATGTACTTTTTAAATTTTGAAATTCCAATTGACTCATAATACCAAGACAATATAACTAAATTATATGACTTAAAAATTGGAGAACGAGAACCAAATCTATAATTAACATATAATATACGAAAGTTTTTAATTTAATAGATTTCATAATGATTGTACAATAAAAAATTAGATTTTGTTAGATGTAAAAAAGGGCATAATGTAAAAAAGAAAAACCTAATTAAATAAAACTATGTGGCAATAATCTGTCAACGTGACAATGAATAGGATATAAAGTGAGGGTAGACGAATTCCTTTCGTATATAAATGTAATTAGAGATAGCAATTTGACCCACACCCGACGGGTTCCGACCCGACTCGACACGGTCCTATATGGTCAGGTTTTTAAAGAAAGTTTTGGGTTCGGGTCGGATCTAATTTTTTAAGGATTAGGTCAGATTTAAGGTGAATAATATCCTACTCTATCCGACCCAAATAATAGTTTAATTTTATTCTAAATATTTAGATATAATTATTATAATGTCCCCTCTCTCTATATTTTTCAATTATTTCCCTATTTTATCTTATAAAAATGAAATAATTATTATAATGCTCTCTCTATTTGTATTTTTCGATTAACTTCATATTTTATCAAATAATAATAATTTTCTATTTATGTCAGGTCCGGTCGAGTTAGGTTTAAATTTTAACTCTAAAATTCCGGTCAAATTCGGGTTCGGGTGAAACATCATAAAAAGTCAGGTCGGGTCAAGTTTGGAGATGTGTTAAACTTTCAGGTCGAATACGGATTGACTAAAAACCCACCCCACGACCATCCCTAAATGTAAGAGTATTTCAGTTATTTTTTTCTAGACAATAGTTGTCTAAATTTTAAAATAAAATTATATAATCATCTATGAAAATAAAATAATTTTTTAATTATTTAAAAATAAATAAACGTAAAAAAATAAGAAAATATTTCCTAAAATTTGTATCATATAAATGAAAAAATAATTGAAAACATTATTAAAATATTTGAATAAACAAAAAAACATTAATTAACATATTAATTAGCATGTATATTTTCTATAAAATTATTAAATGAACTCAGATGTGTAAGTTACCTAGTGGGTAGAGAAAGTTTTCTCGGCATTATTCCACTAGTTACGTATATAACAACAAAGAATCTCCACTCTACCAGCATAATAATTTAAAAAATAAAACCCCTGAAACCAAGGATGAGAAAGTAAGCCAGTAGTTAGAAATGTATGTACAGGTGCTAAACAGAACAAAACAAAGCCTACCTTTCCTAACCAATGACCCATATTACCAGAGCACACATGTAGAGTGCTGTGAACCCCCAAGGACGGAGCCAAGATTTACCCACGAGGGGGATAAATTTCTTAACTTAAAATAAGTATGGTCTTAAAAAACAGTTAAACTATAAAATTAAGGGAGATAAAGTTTATTTTTCTAATTCTGAAATTACAGGACATAAAAGTAATTAAACTAAAAAATTGGGACTCAAAACTTAATTTCATTAATTTTAAAACTAACAAGATCCTAAAAATTAATTAAACCAGAAATTTTGGGAGGGGCAAGGACTTAATTACAATAGTTTCAAAACTATCAATGGCTTAACATGCAATTAAACCACCGAAGTTGGCCCCTCCCACAATTAACGTGCAACCGTCCCTGCTGGACACCCTTCGAGTTCGAGCCACCAAAACTTGTCTACTATAAGCCAACTGCTCCTCCAAATCATAAAACAGAATTTGCGAAGCTTCGGGGTCGCAACAGATCAGCACCTACTCTAAAATTCTTTAGATACCCCCCAAAAAACACAACATATTAGAAACCGGTATCAGTACTGCCCCTGAATCCACGTAAGCATGCATAAAAACCGAAGACGGAAAGGCAACGTTTGTAGCATCATATAATTGTAACCTACCTTGACCATAGCAAGAGGAGAGCAGAAGCAGTAGCTCAACTAGATAATATCAACCTCAACTAGATCATATCATTATCATATATGTTCAGTTATATGGTCGATATGTTTATAGCATAATTCCAAACAGTTTATCTACTTGATTTACGAATAACAATTAAGGGAACTTTTTATAAGAAGGTACAGGATTTTTAAAACATGGTGTTTGTTAGGTTAATGCAGTTTACGAGTAGCAAACAATGACCCCAAAAGATCACTTTACCAAAGTGGAAAGCAGTTCAGAGCCATCATACAGATGCAATGTAAAATGACGACAAAAATGCTTCACCCATAGATAAGAGCCAAAAATCAAGAGAAATCGAGCTCAATTTCCATTAACGAAAGGATCTTAAGAAATATGCACCCATAATGAAAAAGGTGGTACAGATGGCAAAGATGAATATAGTTGATTTTCTTGGTACAAAGGGTAATTATATTAGTTTCTTCAACCAACTTTTGTATTCCACGAGGAAAAATATGATACAAGTTATTACATGCAATATTTCTTCATTTACATGGACTGCAATATAATCGTAAGGCAAACCCAAGGCTTTGCCTAGTTATTCAAACACAAACATGCTAAAACAAGACTAAGGTAACTATATCTCGATCTTAGAATCACAATTGTTTACTCATCCAAACTTGAATTCAAGTCAACATGTGCACACTCAGATAGTGACACTTGCAAAGCAAGGATATTCACTGCCATTTACCATTCATACTATTAAAAAAAACTAGTATGTAGTTATGTACATCTTAGAAACTTTGAAGAATGGAATCATGAACTTCTGTAAAACAGGGGAAAATCTCATCATACCTGAATGAAAAGCATTCACGACGTTGGCGAATGTCCAGCATCAGATCCAGAAGCTCAGGAACTTTCACTATCTGAGTCTGCAATAAACATTACTTGCGTTAGAACAGTAAGAGAAAGTAACCCAAAAAAATATATATATAGTCGGAAATAAATCATAGTACCACTTGAAGAAGATCCTGAATCGCTACTAGAGCTACTAGAACTACTTGACCTACTAGCATCATTGCCCTGTTTTTCCACTTCAACAGGTGAGGTGGGAACATTCTGTTCCTCTGCAGGTAGAAGCATATAAACTTTTAGATAAGGTCCAACCAAACATGCAGCAACCAAAGTACCACATTCCTATAACATAATAACTTACTAGTCGCGGCTTCTTTTGGCACTTCCAACAAAACAGGAGCTATTGTCTGCAACTAAATACATAATAAATAAATAAATATGAATTTGGCAACTCTTGGGTATTGTCACATGAGAAACTATGACGGAAAGCTTTACCTTCTCCACTAAAACCTGCTCAGCTTCTGCTCGGGCTTGAATGGCACGTTCAGCTTTTCGCTCTTTTTTTGCTCAAACTTTTCTTGTAGTTGGTAACAAATCTATCTAGCTCCCAAAGAGTATCAGTATCCACACTGTCAATGTCCACTTCAATTTCATCATCATGTTGAAGAAGAGCTGAATTCGATTTCTTAATAATTTGTACAATGCTGTCCAGCTTCTCTGAAGGCAAACTCAGAAGCTTGGTGCTAAGCTTCTGTTTCTCCTCATAAGTCATATCCCTCTTATATAGATCCTTTGCCTTCGGTTTTTTTGGAGCAGGTGTCCTACTTGAAGGAGTAGTGGCAATAGGTTTTGGTCTCAGATCAACGCGGCTTACCATTGACTCTTGTCCATCCAAGATCCTTCTCATATCAAGTGGAGGTGGTCGACCTGGATGTGCCTTTCTTGGTGTCGGCATAGGAAGACCCACTTCGTATTCTATTCCAAGTCTCATATCACTAATCCAATCTGCCTCTACAGCAGCCCATTTGTCCTCAAATATCATTGATAACTGCTCGGCCATTACATGGACATCTTGTCCCTTAGGATTATATGTCATGGCATTGCCAAATGTCAGTCTCACATCCTTTGCAAACTCTCTAGGTGACTTGTACCATTTCTTGCTAAGCCTCGATTTCACAGTACCCAAATCCATGGGATGTTTAATGATACTATAGTAATCATGCAAACCCAAACCTTTGACATCAACAGGAGTATTAAAGACCCAACCATGCTTGTGCTTCATTAGTCGTTCAAGCAAAGAAATACAGCTCTTAAAGAATTTGTTCCCCATAACAAAATAATGAGTGGATCCACCACCTCCCAGTTTCTTCCCAGTCAATTTCGACTTTTTGTTACTCTCAGCTGCCGGAAACTTATCTTTTGCAAGCAAAAACTCAGAATTCCGATAGAACTGATTTGCCTCGGGTGTTCTCTTCTCCTTCCCCTTTCATTTGCACCCTGACCATTTTCAAGGACAGATATATTCAACTGGTTCAAAGGCCTTGATTGCTTGACAGGCTCCACAGAAAAGCCCATAGAAGCCACCTCTGATTTAACCCCCTTGAATCCAAAATCAACACTGCCATTAAAAGGAACACGGGGATTATCAACCCCACTAATTTGCCTTTCTTTAGCTTCAATCCTCTTCACCAAATTAAGCTCACTCTCCAGCTTCCTCCTCAGTTTCCGAATCTCCTGCCTTGGACTTGAAGGCAAACTGCTCTTCCCTTGGTTCTCAAAACCGAGCTTCACTGCTCTGTCGACTGCCACAACCTGCTGCTTGTTAAGACTTGGAGAGTCATCAGACACGGCAGTATCCACACATGGAGCTGCCTGTTGATCAGTCGAATCCCTATCCTCCTTTGGAGGAGTGTGAGCCGGTGCTTCAGCCAAGTTATTGTTGTTATCACCATTATTCTTGTCATTGGAATAGTCCTCTTTTTTGGCAGCAGTTGTGGCGGTGGCCGCACCAGTGTTGCTCACAGGAGCACGGTCCTTGCTGGTGGTGCAGAGAAAATTGTTTTTCTTGGGACCCTTAAACGCTTTCCTGGTATATACCTTGCTCTCCATGAATCTCTGCTTCTCTCTCCCACCATCTTCTCCTTCTCCAACTACTATCCCCGAAGCCATAGATATGCGTTAGGGTTTAAACCTTAAAACCCTAGTTACCCCTCTTCCATTTTTCCAACCTAACAACTCACCATCCCTAATCAATTCAAACCAAAATTCAACCATCTCCGCACCAGAAACCCTAATTCCATCTCCAAACATGAGATTTTCCCCAAGTTTTAAGCACCAATACAACGAAATAAACACAACAAAACCCTCCTCTATCAACACAAATTAGAACTACAACCACCGATGAATACCGAAAACGAATTAAAGAGATACAAATGAAAGCGAGGAGAGATTTCTCAGCAACCTTACCTTCGTTTGTTCGATTTCAGATCTTCTGTCATCCTTTCTCTCTCTACGCTACTGCTTCTCTCTCTAAGAAACTCCATTTATTTTTCTTCGTGAGCGGGGAATCGCCTCGTGGTAAAAAAAAAAATAAACTAAACAGAAACTTGTATAATTATACATTTAGTTTTAAAATTTTTACATTTAATTAATTTAGTTATAGGGGGAATCGCCTCGTGGTAAAAAAAAGATAAACCACCTTATTAGATAACTTTATCTATTGTTATTTAATTAAATTAATTTATTTTTTTCTTCTAATCAAGTCTAAATCAGGTGGTGTCAAAGCATCGCAGAAATGCAATTAAGGGAGATCAAACCCACATTCCCTTGGGTGTAATGGAACAGCCTCCGTCACTGGGCTAAGCACATATTTATAACATAAAACACAAAATTTAATATATGAGTTATATGATTGTTAATGCCATAAAAAAGAATTAAATGTGATTTTAGGGAATTCGAACATGACACACTTATGATGCATAAAAACATCTAACCTAAAATTTTATAAACCCTAAAATTTTATAGACCCTAAAACCTAAAAAATTTATGAACCCTGAACCCTAAAAAATTTATAAACTCTAAAAACTATAGTTAGTGCATGAGTTAAAAAATCTTTAAACTCTAAACCATAAAAAATATAGTTAGTGCGCGATTTAAAAAATTTATAAACCCTAAACCCTAAAAATTTTATAAACCCTAAAAACTAAAAAACTAAACACTAAAACCTAAACCCTACAATTTTATAAACCCTAAACCATAAAAATATGTAAACTATAAACCCTAAAAATTATAGTTAATGCATGATTTAAAAAATCTCTAAACTCTAAACCCTAAAAATTATAGTTCGTATATGATTTAAAAAATTTATAAACCCAAAAAATTTATAAACCATAAACCCTAAAAAATATGTAAACTCTAAATCCTAAAAATTATAGTTAGCACATGATTTAACTTTTTTTTATAGACCTAAACCATATACCCTAAAAATTATAGTTAGTGCATGATTTAAAAATATCTAAACCCTACAAATTATAGTTAATGCATGATTTAAAAAAATATATAAACCCTAAACCCTAAAAATTATAGTTAGTGCATGATTTATGATTTTTAACTTAAATAATATTTTTTAGGGTTTATGGTTTATAAAATTTTTAGTGTTTATGGTTTATAATTTTTTTAAAACGTGCACTAACTATATTTTTTAGGGTTTAGGGTTTAGATATTTTTTAAATCATGCACTAATTATAGTTTTTAGTGTTTGTACAAATTTTAGGGTTTAGGGTTTTTAGGTTTAAGGGTTTATATTTTTTAGGGTTTATAAAATTTTGGGTTAGATGTTTTTATGCATCATAAGTGTGTCGTGTTCGAATCGCTAAAATCACATTTAATTATTTTTTCATGGCATTAACAATCATATAACTCATATATTAAATTTTGTGTTTTTTGTCATAAATATGTGCCTAGTCCAATGGCAAAAGCTTTCCCCTTACATCCAAGGGATTGTGGGTTTGATTCCCTCTAACTACATTTGTCTAATGCTTTAATTTCTCTCTCCAATAAGGTGCTGACACGTGTCACCACCTAATTGAATAATTAATTTATTTTATTAAATTAATACTATGACTAAATTGATTAAATGTAAAAATCATGGGGACTAAATGTGTAATTATACAAGTTTCTGTTAACTGTCACGTCAGCCTCTCCGTTAGGTTTTAATGGCTGGTGGCTATATTAGAACCATATCAATAGTTGAGTGGTCATTTTGACAAAATTAAAAGATTAGTGGTCATTTCGACACTAACTCCAAAGATCGGTGGTCTCCCGTGTAGTTTACCCAAAAAACAGGGATTGGAGAGTATTCTACTCACGCGGTATTTCATTCGCGTGTTTTGCACGAACCAATTGAAAGATGGAACTGGAGAGAGTGAATTCACGTTGAGTTTACGTCATATAGTTGGATTGTAGGAACTCTAATTGTGCTTTTTTTGGTAAAGTTCATAAATGGTCATTAAACTATACCTTGATATTTATTTTGGTCACCAAACTTTCAATTGTTATGGTGATTAAATTATCGTTTTTTTATAAAATGGTTACTAAGCTCTATTTTCTGTTAAGTGGGGTGACGTAACAGTTTAAGTAAAATTATTTAATAGCACAATTAGTCTTTTATATTTATACATTCAATCAATTTGGTTCTAATTAAAAAATTAAAAAAATTATGGTCATTATTTATAAATTTTATCAATTTAATCTTATTTTTACTAAAAATAATTTAATATTTTTTACTCAAACTAGATAGTGACCAAATTAATAATTTAATATTAATTTAATCATTAATATTTTTATCATTTTTTATTTACAAATTCTATCGATTTAATATTTTTACTCCAATAAAAATATTAAATTATTTCTAATAAAAATAAGACTAAATTGATAGAAATTGTAAATAATGAGCCTAAATTTATTGATTTTTTTTGAATTAGGACCAAATTAATCAAATGTATAAATATGGAAGACTATTTGTGCTATTAAACAATTTTACCCAAACTGTCATGCCATTAAGGTTCAGTGACCATTTTGTAACAAATCGATAGTTTAGTGATCAATTTGTAACAACTGAAAGTTTGGTGAACAAGATGAACAATAAGAATAGTTTAATGACCATTTATAAACTTTACCCTAATTTTTTGTTACCTTATTTAATAAATTGAAATAGATATAATTTTTCCATGGTCCTTTTATTCTTCAAACTTTAAAATTTAATCTTATTTCTTTTTTGAAAATTATTCAGAAGCAGAACACAAGAGAAATGGGTGAGGCAAAACCCTCAAAAGTTTTAAATTTTAGAAAAAAAATTAATTTTGGGACAATGATAAGATTAGTTATAGTACCTAAAAATATATAATTTGTTATTTGTCCACATAAATCTAAACATTTTTAAATGGTTTCTCAATAAATAATGTTAAGTTTTTTTTTATTGAAGCGGCTAAACACCAATAAATTTTCATTTACCAACTACTAATTGTTATAGTAGGATGAGACGTTAAGTCTCTTAAACAAAATTATATGTTTAAATTCTGACTTTGTAAATTGAATAATTTGAATTGAAAAAAATTATTTTCATGACAAATCTCTGCAGTACCAATTCATATTAGTCAATCGAATTATCATATTTAATAGTTATAAAAAATAATATTATTAGGCTGCTCCAATGGAGTCTTTTTGTGGTTTTTGTATATGTATTTCCCGCCATTATTTTTCATCCCATAACATAATTAATGCGTATGTGTATATATATTTCAATCTAATTAATGCCAGCATACTTTTTCAATGTTAAATTATATAATAAAGTTAAATAACATAGCACATTAAAAATCATAAACTCCTAAACCTTAAACCACAAACTTTAAACCCTAAACTCTAAAAACATAAACACTAAAATCCAAATCTTAAACCCTAAACACTAAAACAATAAACCCTAAACAATAAAACCATAAAAATAATACAACACTAAAACCCTAAAACAATAAACCCTAAACACCTAAACACTTTTACATAATTATTAGTTACATTAAACATCCTAAATTATGATATTTAATTTTTTAGGAATGTAATTAATTATATTCTAATAGATTCTATTGAAAATTAAAATAAACATTAATTATAGAAATATAGTAGTTCTTATACACAGCCTTAAGGGTTGTGTATAGCAAACCCTTAATTATAAAATAAACATATTCTTTAATTAGATCAATGATTATATGATTAAATGAACTTAATCAACTCATAAATTGTGTAAAAAAAAAAACTCAGTGCTATTACTTTCGTACTTATGTCCATTCAATTCGGTTAATAATTATGGCTTAAATATACATTTAATATCTGAACTAAACACATTCTCTCAAATTGATACTTAAAGAAATTTTCTCTCAAGTTGGTATCTGAATTAAGTATCTTCTCCTAAGTTGATGCTTAACGAATTTTCTCTCTCCAAAATTAGTACTTAAACTAGGCACATTCTCCTTAGTTGATAACAAAAGTTATATATTATATCAATTTGATCCTAATTCAAAATAATTCAATAAATTTAACCCTTTATATTTAAAAATCTTAATTTACTCCTTGTTCTTTTATTAAATTGTTTGTTTTTCTTCTATAAATGTTATATCATGATACATGACAAAAAGGTGCAGCGAAAATATTAGAATAAACTAATTAAAATAATTCCCCTTTACAGATTCTTCAAGAAAATTTGTAAACTCTTGCTACAAAGTCTTGAATTATTGAATGTAACTTATCCTTGAATTGATTTGACTGTCCTCGTGATCGGGCCAAATAGAAAGGTCAGCCCATCATATTTGTGGGCCTCATCTTGGGCCTTTGATGCATGTATCATATCACTTAGAAACTTCAGATTTTATATGAAAATAAGTGACACGTCTCAAACTCATCTTTATGCATGCATAGCTTGGAAACAAGCCTTAATTGATTTGGAGGAGCATATGTGGTCCAATGTTTATGATTAGATTTGTTTAAAGGTCGAGTTATATATATATATATAAATTTGAGAGTTTATCTAAAATTTAAGATTTGTAAATAAATATTAAGCCTGAAAAATGCAATTGAACGAAAAAAGTTAGTTCGTTTAAAATATGGGTTGAACTTAAGTTTCAATGTCTAAAGTTTAAGTCCGGCTCTGCTCAGCTCGACCTACTTTATTTTTTTCCAGTAGTTTAAGGTTATTAAAAGGTAATATTTGTTTACATTTAAATTAGTCAACTAATAAATTAAACTACAGATAGATATAAAAAATGTTAAACCAAAGATGATCACAAAATCTGCAAGAAATTGGACAGAGACATGAGCCTCGTTAAAAGAACAAAATTATTTGTGGCTTTTTTATTTGAGAACTTGAAACATTTGCGTTACGTTAAAAGATGAACACAACCATGAACAAAATTGGGAGGACTACAACAACAATACACATAGAGATTTTATCTTTAATCATGAAATAGTTTAAAAGTTATATTTATACGCTTAAAAAAATCAATATCTCACTAATTTGATATATGTTTCTTCACATAACCCACATTTCTTAAGTAAAATTCAATTTGAGTAGTGTGAATGAAAGAAAAAAAATCAGCTGGTTTAATGAGATGTGACATTATATAAGGTTATATGTACGAATTTTAGTGTTGTGAGTAAAGCAATCTAGATTAGAAAGATTGTTTTACAATAGGTTTCTGCAATATCTGATCTAAATTAATCGACTAATAAATTAGATTACCAATAGTTATAAAAATGGTAAACCAAAGATTTATTGATTACATTGTATATCTCTAAATCTACTAAATTTTGAATCCTCACCCAAAACAACTCATTTTCTATAACATATTTCTCTTGCATTTTCTAATCAAACAAAGGAAATGAAAGCTAGGCAAAGGGGAATAAAAGAAAGGTACAATTGCCGAGAACCAACTGCCTGCTTTAATCGATCAACCTCCAAGCTTTCTCTTCTCTTTATCCAGGCCTTCAATAAAGCTGGCAAGAGCTTTCATAGCCCTAATCTGACACTGCAAAGCCAATATATACTCAGCCGTTTCATCGAACAGCTGGTCGGCACCTAAATCCTGGCCTCCCGGAACTATCCTTTGCAACGCCACGATCTTTCTCTTCACCTCAGCCTTCTCATCATCGGCGACGCCATCATCATCGCCCTGTGTTTCGCTCAAAGAATCGTCGTTTTGAGCCTTGTTCGAGTACTCTCTCCTTTTTCTGGTGGTGGCCCGGGCTCTTTGGAAAGTGAGTAAATCTTCTTCTTCTTCTTCATGCAATGGGTTTTGTTTGGTGCGAAATGTGGGTGTTTTTGTCCGGTTCATGGGATTGATCTCCATTGATCAAATGGGGAAAAAGGAAAGGGAGTGAGATTTTCTGGTGCATGAGACTATGAGAGGAGATGAGAGGGAAGTTATATTACCTTTTTAAAGCTCTCTGAGTCAGATTGTCAATGCCAACGAAGGTGGTGGGCTCAGTAGGGTTTAGTTTAATTATGACTCCGGTCCTTGTACTCTCTAGACTTCTGAATTTTAGTCTCTCTACTTTTACTTTTAGAAATGTAGTATTTGTACTTGTATAATTTGAAAATTCAAAGTCTTAACCTATAACACTACCAACAATCAGCTGACCTAGCAGGATGAGATGTTAGGTTCATTAAGTAAGGTTAGATGTTCGAATTCTGGCATTGTAAATGGAAAAAACTGGGGTGAAGTGCTTCCCTCATATTGAACCTTTGCAAAACTCGATTCCAATTAATCGGCCAATGAATAATCTTTTCCGAGATCTTATTCCCATGTTTGGTTTATCCTCATTCTCACAAACCCGAAAAAGATTATTACCAATAGTAGCGCTTTTTTTGTCAACATTTCAGGAATGCGATTCCCTTAGGTATTTGTCAACTGCTGCCACTTTGGATAAAATTGCCCTTTAAGTAATGAGTTTTTTTAATTTGAATCATTTGTAGCATATTTAAATGGCGTAAATTTATTAAATGATTTTATTTCATATTAGTTTAATATTTAAATGGTTTTACACATATTTAAAAAGTATTTTAATATTTAAATAAAAGAAAAAAGCATGGCTATGAAAATTTTCTATAAAATGTCTAAATATTCTATAAATTTTTTTTATAAAATTTTGGTAAGAAAATAAAATAGACACATATCATATTACAAAGAGAACCTTTGATTTTATTGGTTTTATGTTCTATTTTCGTAAAAATCATCGTAATTTAGTATTTCATGATACGATCATCATCTCCTATTTATCATTTTTTCAAATTTTATGCAAATTTATTATTCATTTTATTATTTCAATCGTGCTTTAATATTTAGGGAGTATATTTATTTTAAAATTATTTTATATTAGTTTAATATTTAAACGTTGTTACCCATTAAATATTTATTTATCTGAATTTAATTATAAGAATTTTAATATTAATAAAAATATTGTTTATACTAATTATATTAGTAATATGTTAAGTATAATTGTATGAATTTTCAAGCAAATATTTTTAAATTAATATTAAAAGTTTAACTTGTTAAAAAAGAAAATATATTACAAGGACAATATAGTAAAATTTATTTCCAAGTAATCTTATATTCCCTTAATCAAACATTGTAATCTTACATTCCTACCAAATAAACCAAACAATATAATCTAATATTTCCAGTAATATCCTAGGTAATGTTACATTCCGAAAATCCTATTTCTAATGGTAATTTTACATTCTGTGAACCAAACGCACACTTAATGGCTTGGTTGAATTTGAATATTCGAAGATTTTATTTTAAAAATGAAGTTTAATTGTTAATACATATTTAAATTTAACATTATTATTGATTAGACTTTACCAATGATCGTTGGATAGAATCAGAGACGGACCTAAAGCATAAGTTGGATTGTGCTCCCAAAATTTTTTATTACAAAAATGAATGGGTTTTTTTTATCTATTTGACCATTAAATTTCAATTCATTTGAATTTTGTCTCCTTTATTTTTTATGGTTAATTACACTTTGCCCCCCTTGGTCTTGATTCTAGTTCCGTCCCTAGATAGAATGATAAATATCTTGAAGCCATTAAAGAAGGGTTTCATGTTCGGATCTTGTGGATAAAAAATATAACACTGAAAATTTGTTTAGGTCATATAGGGATTAAAAAAGAACTTTAATTTCTAAATAATACAAATTGAGGATTAAATTCCTAAAAATAAAAATAGAAGGACTACATTTCAAACGTTCGAGGAGTATAAGAACCCGGGGACAAATTAAAACATTTTAAAGTTCAAAGATTTGCCAATGGCACCAACGAAGGTAGTAGGCCCCACGGGGTTTAGGATATGAGCTGTGACTGTAAAAGTTTACGCGCGAAGCAAAAGCGGGTGAAGAAAATTGTCGTGTAGTGGTTGAGAGCAGGCAGACTGTACAACAGGGCACATGCAGCGGGGAACAAGTTTACGGAAATCCCCTAACGCAGTTTGGGAGAGTGATCAACCGGATCGTCTGGGATCACCTGCGGATAGGTACAGAGAAAAACAAAATAACGTGTAGGGATGGCAACGGGGCGGTGCAGAGCGGGTTTTTGGCCGTTCCGAACCCGTTTCGATATATTAATCTTAAAATTCGACCCCGTTCTGCCCCAATTTATAAAATTTAAATCAGACCCCGACCCGAAAATATAAAAAATATATTAAATTTCATCGACGATAAATGTTAGATTCGATCGAACGATCATTATATTTACAAAATATAAATTTTACAAACTTTAAACTATATAAAAAATAAAATAAAACTAATTAAATTACTCATATTAAGAAAAAATACATATTTAAAAAAATAAACTCGACCATTGACTTTTAGAATCAGATATGTTAAAATTCGAACAATATCTAACAAAAATTTACGATAAACACAAGCTAAAAAATAGCTTGAAACTCCTAAAAACATTTATATATAGTGATATTTTTATAAACATAATAAAAACAAATAAAAATAATAAAAAATACCGGGGCGGTACAAGGAATTTTCATATCATATCCGAACTCGCCTCGACCCGACTTTACATTTTTAAATACCCGCCTCGCCCTGATCTCCTAAAATCATAAGAAAAAACCCGATCAGACCGAGTCGAAGTATACCGAGTAAGGACGGGCAATTTTGTCATCCCTAATAACGTGTGGCAAATTTTTTTGAAAAAGGGGACCCCACGGCAAGCACATGTGATCACATGGTTTTCTTGAACAAAACACCTCCCATATGCCTCCCTCTCCTATGATCAATATCACTACCACTCGCATGAACGCCACGTGACATTTTTAGGGACATAGTCAAAATTAAATATAGAAAGGGGTTAAAATTATTAAATTTTAAAAATATAAGAGTTTATTAAGTATATTAACTCTAGAGTGATAATGTTTAATTTATGTAATATTTAAATTTTATAGGGACCTAAATTATTATTAGACCAAAAATTTAAAGGGCCGAATTAAAATTTTAGATAAATTAATTATAAATATTTAAAAAGTAATGTTTAATATGAATTTATAAAAATTTAAGGGAGCAAATTATTTTTTTTTAAAAAAAATAAAGAGTTAAATATGAACAATTCAAAATGTTGGAGGGGCTAAGCCCCTTAGAATTAGGGGTCTCATTACAGAGTACCTGACGTCCCGGGTACTAGTTTCTTCAGCCTATGTCCCAGCCCGCTTTAATCGGGTACTCAAAAATTTGGATAATCGGTACCCATATTTTTTTAAAATCATTTAATTTTATTAAAAAACTCATAACTAATAAAAGTTCAAATTATATAATCACATCATAGTGTTTGAGATCTAAAATATCAAACCCAAACAATTTTAGAATATAAATTTCATAATTTTTAGAAATTACATGCATAATTAGGTTGTTTAATTTGGGAATATAGTGAATATAAGGTCATTTTATTTAAATAATAATTATATTTAAAATAAAAAATAAAAAAATTGAACACCCTACTTAAAAACCCCATAATGCTCCGTCCCTGGCGCTTTCTCATCTAGGACCACCCGTAGACCCCACCTTACAAATCCACTCTGATTTTCTTCCTTTGGACTGTTATGATTTTTTTAATATTTTTATTTGTGGATTTTTAAAAAAATATATAAATTGATGAAATTTTTTGTTGCCTTTTGGGTTTTTAAAGTTTCGTCCTAAATAATTCGAATCAACCCGCATCATACATCTAATTTGGTAGGTGAATATTTTATTAAATTTTTTTTACATATACAAAGTTTTGAACTCGAGTCATATTTAAGTGATATCCAATTACTTACCACTTGGATCAACTTCCGTGATATTTTAAAAATCAAGTGAGAATTTTAGTTCAATTAATAAACACAAAATAAAAATAAAAATATAATCTAAAAAATACAACAATCAAAATATCAGTACCGTTTGAATAGATCTAAAAAAAGCTACATATAATTTACACAAAACAACACTCAAAAGTTGAGATCTAAAATATTTAGGGGCTTAAATTTTAATTTAAGTTGTTTTTATTGATTTCAGGTATACGATATTGCATGGACAGTGAAATCAAAATTTATGTTAATAACGAATAAAATAAGGAAATTATATATATATATTGTAAAAAATCTATTAATTTAAGATTTAGTGATTTAGTTTAAATTTTATAGTTTAAGTTTAAATCTTAGGATTTAGAATTTAAAGTTTAAAATTAAAAATTTATATTTTAAATAAGAAGAATTATTTTACACAATTTGTATATCAAAATATAATTCATAAAATAATTTGTTCCAATTCTTGACAAGTAATTCACGAATAGTAACAACAAGATTTGAATTAGCTAGAACCTCGGAGGTACCTCGTAAAATTCTCGACGCCTCCAAACAATCAGTTTCAACTTCCACATTGCGAGATCTCAATCGCCAAGCGTGAAAAAACACATCATGTAAATCCCAAAGCTCTGCAACAAGAACCGAACAAATACTAATACTACGGGAGAAGCCGAATAACCATTCACCCCTCTTATCACGGATAACCCCGCCCGCGGCCGCTTCACGCACCATTGTGCTCAGCGCTCCATCCTCATTGCACTTAACCCAGCCTTGTTGTGGGCACTGCCAACCAGCAATCCTTTGGGAATTGTTCACCATAAAAGGGCACGAGAGGCTCGAGCCACCACTAGCTCACTTGAGAGCTGCTTACACCGTGCCAACAGATCCCCCCCCCCGGTCAACATATTCCGGATCTAACAAGATGCTACGCGAACAAATAATAGAGAAGAGAATGGTCCAATTAGAATCATCATGAGCAAAATGACCTTGTACCTTGAGGTTGGTCATCATCCACACATTGAAAGGCAATGTAAGAAATTCAGTCAATTTATCAGCTTTAATCAAACATCTCCAAACGTTCTTGGCCGTAACACAATTGCGAAGGACATGAAGGGTGTCCTCTTCTGCTAATTCACAAATCCGACATAAACTTGAATCCGATAGATGACGACGACACCTTTCCGCATTAGTAAGAAGGCTATTACGTATGGCAAGCCAAAGGAACACTTTTACCCTTTGCGGCACATATAAACCCCACACAAACTTCCAATCGACAATGTTGTTCTCATCATCAAAAGTATCCAAGGCTTTATACGCCAAACATGTTGTAAAACGACGAGAATCTTCCCAACGCCAACACGTATTTATGAATTTTAGCAATAAAACTTGGGTTGATATTTGATGCATCGTTAATGGAGGTTTTTTTTTTCACAAGCGGACTTTAAATGATGTCATGCATTATTTTAGGGCACTAAATTTCACACTAAAATCAAACCCTAAAATCTAAACTTTAAACTCTAAATCCTAAAATCTTAACATAAAACCTTAAAAATACACCTCTTGTGAAAAACTTCGTTTTCCACCGTCAGTGCATCAAATATTTTCTATGAAATTTTAGTAACTATTTTTATTACCAACACTTGTTTAAAACTTGGTCGAAAGAGTCTACATTCATATTTTTGTAGTGCTATTCCTTTGCTATAGTTAGCATATGTTAAAAAATTAAGTCAAGGGTAAAGTATACAAACGGTTACTAAATTATCTCACAAAATACAAAATGATCATTAAATTTTCAAAAGTTATATAATGGGCATTAAACTTTAGTTTTTGTTACAAAATGATCATTAGACCGTTTACTGTTGTTAACTGGGTAACATGATAGTTGTGAAAGTTTGTATAACATCATATTTAATCCTTAATATTTACACATTCAATCAATTTAGACATAAAAAATAAGGGTTAAATTAGGACTAAATTGATTGAATGTGTAAATATAGAGAATTAAATGTGTTATTATTCAAAAAGTCGATCGAAGGATTTCGAAATGAACTTTAACAAATATGATTGATAGAAAGATGTTAAGAATTTCAATCTGATCATATTTCGAATTTTAATATTGAATTTGCAAATTTTGGAAGTGTTTTGGGAAAGTTTGGGTTGAGAAAACATCAATGATAATTTCGGTGTAAAAATCATGTCAAGAAGAAGCTAGAGCACGACGAACACGATAGATATAGCGTTTTCACTGTGGCCAAAATATGAGTTTTATTTGTGTTTATTTCTTTTATGATAGAGTGTCAAATGACTCGTTATTTAATTTTAAAGGTCAAAAACTATATCAAAATAATAATTTAAGGATCAAAATGAAAAAAAGCTAAAGTGTATACATGTATACTAAATTTTTAAAATCCTTGATAAAAACACTATTTAAGCTAAATCATTTTCATTCAAGTGATATAGTAATAGTTGAGTGGCCATGAAATTGGTTGTAGAGACTACCTCTCCAAATTTTTGGATTAGAATTTGGACCTTACTTAAAAAAATAATAATTTGGTTCCCTCATTTAAAAAAAAAATATTAAATTTCAAAAATTTTAACTAAATTTCATCTTATAATTTTTAAAAGTTCTTATTAAATCTCTCAAAATTGTTAAAAATTTTAGTTAAGCTCATTGAATTTTTGAAGATTTTAGTTTAAGTCTGCAATTTTAGAAAAAAAAATTAAATTAACTCTTTAAACTTTTATCCCAAGTTCCACCACTAGACTAATGAAGTGCATACTTGTACCCTCTCAAAGGACATCATATGTTTGATACAATAATAAAATCTAAACCTCAACAATCTCTAAAGCAAGTGGTTAAAAGCTTTCAATTGTCACATTTCCCTTACCTAGATTGTAGGTTTTATGCCCATTAGAAGTAAAATTTCCGCTTCCCTCTCCCTGTCCCTTAGGTAAAAATTGTTCAAAAAATAATAATGGAATCTAAACATAATACTAAAGATAAAAAATATTAAAGATATTATAATAAATGTTAGATTTTATCATACTCATAGTACGAATAAAAAATCTTTTATTTATTTTTTGAATAACGACAACTTGATTTCACTGATAAAAGCAATGGAAGGAATTAAAATTACATCACACCAAAAGCATAGAAAAAAGGGACAATAGTCACCCAAAAAACCCATACATAAAACAACAATATTAAACTCAAAGATACGAAGAAAAATGAAACATTTC
>JAGYYJ010001101.1:0-29293 GCA_019671005.1 Hibiscus mutabilis | reverse complement strand
ATGACCAAGATTTTGATGGGTTCAAGCCAATTGTTGATGGGTCTGCGCCGGTTGAAGGCGAGTCAGGCCGTACAGTGAAGGTGGAAGAAGAAGAAGAGTCAAAACCAGAAGGGGAGTTGGGTTTATCTATTGAGCAGTCAAAGCCAGAAGATTTTGATGGGTTCAAACCAACTGTTTCTGGGGCTGAGCCGGTTCGAGGTGAGTCAGTCTGTGCAATGAAGGTGGAAGAAGAAGAAGAGTTAAAACCAGAAGGGAATCCGACTTTACCTATTGAGGGAGTGATTGGGAAGGTTAGTTTGGATGATGGATTAGAGAGTGGGAGTAGTATTTTAGAGTCCGACAGCGAAAGCTCTTCTTCGTCATCATCTTCTAGTAGTAGCAGTGATGATGACGACGACGACGGTGAGGAGGAAGAAGAGGAAGAGAATAAAGAAAAAGTGAAGGTGGAGGCTAAAATGGTGGATGGTGCAGATGAACTTGAAGAAGGTGAGATACAAGGTAGTAATGAAGAGGCTGCCTTTGATGGAACCGACGATGATGAGGAGGAGGATGACGAGGACGAAACAGAAAAAATCCTGAGTGCGTTAGATATTGAACTTGAGGAAGTTGATGATGATGATGAGGATGCTGGTGTTTCAAAAGGCCCCATTAGGTCTAAGAATGAAGTTGAGGTAGCAATTTGTAGCTTTTGGTCATTTGTTTTGTTATCTTTATATGAATTTTTATATTTTACCAATTGTTTTATTGATTTTTAGATGCTTGTGTATTTGTATAATGTTTGTATGATTGTTTTGTGTTTCTGCATGTTGTCTAATATTTCCAAGTGAAGTTTTAGTGTGTTAAAGTTATTGTTTTTCAGCTCTCTTAAGATGGCAAATTATGTTCATAGTGAAACCGTGTCATATCTATTCAAATTACTCGAGGCTATCTCGTAGCAAATCTGTGCATTCATATACTTAAATGTGGTAATCTTACATTAACCTTTTTTACAATTGGAGCCTTATTTGGTTAACTTTGGATGTAACTCATCAAAACTGAAAGATATATGTTCTGTGCAAAACGTTTTACTTTATTGCATTGTGATTCTTGCTTGCCAGAGATCAGGCTCTGCAGCGCACTCTGTTCTCGGCCATGGAAACCTATGTCTAGACTTCTCTTGCATGTCTAGGCTGTCTCGTAGCAGATCTGTGCATTCATATTCTTTCATGTGGTAATCTTGCATCAACCTTGTTTACAATTGGAGCCTTATTTGTTTAACTTTGGATGTTTATTAAGTATTAACTCATCAAAACTGAAAGATATATGCTCTGTGCAAACGTTTTACTTTATTGCATTACGATTCTTGCTTGCCAGAGATCCAGCTTTTCATGCACTCTGTTCTTGGCCGTGGAATCCTATGTCTAGATTTCTCTTGCATGTGCTCTGCAATTCTGAACAAGATGACCAGATTAGTTATTACTGAAGTTCAAATTTTGGCAAGGCATGATGCATGAGTTGTTTTTGTTGAATAATATTTCTGAGTAAACGCAATTAAATTTGGCAGGTTCTTCCCAAAGTTCCACCACTGGACGTTGAACTAAAACCCTATCACCAAATGCTACCTGTTGGAGTTATTTTGTCGGTAAGCTTAAGTTGGAACACCTTTTGCAAACTTCAAAGGCCAAACCTTAAAGTTTATTCAAATTTTATTAGCACCAACATACCTATGCTTTGGAGCTTGGCCACTTTTTTCAGCCTAGTTAAGTCTAATTATGTTTCTTACATTGTTACAGATGATTGGTACCAAAGTTATTGTTGAAGGAAGAGAGCAGCACAGCCCTCTGAATGAAGGATCGGTTCTTTGGATAACCATGAACAGTTCTCCACTTGGATTTGTGGATGAAATCTTTGGACCTGTAAAAAACCCGTACTATATAGTACGATATAATTCCGAGAGTGATGTCCCTGATATGATCCATGAAGGCACTTCTATCTCTTTTATTCCCGAATTTGCTAATCATGTTCTCAACGACAAGAATCTTCACAAGAAAGGGTATGATGCATCTGGTGAGAATGACGAGGAGTTGTCAGATGAAGCCGAGTTTTCGGATGATGAAAAAGAGGCGGAATACAAAAGGATGCAAAAAATGACAAAGAGAAGCATGAATGACCAGAGAGTGGAAAACCGGAAAAACAATAAGAAGAAAGTTAATAGTAAGAATGGAGCTTGGAAAACTGATAGGAACTTAGCCCAACAAGCATCATCAACAGCAATCGGTCAACTTCCACCTAATCAGAATCAATATAATATCTCTACTGTCTCAGCATCTTTGGTCAATCATAATTGTTCATCTTCTGTTGTGGGGCAACAAAATTTTGTTGGTGGATCTGGCTTTGTCCCACCATTTCCGGTCATGCAGCAGCCTTCTGGTATTGTTGCAACTTCAAATGCAGTTTGGAATAATGGAATGCAAGGCCAGAATCCACTGAATACAAATTTTCCGAACAGGTTTTCTGCAGAAGGAATGCAACTGCTCTCACAGAATTACCCACAGCAGCCTATTCCTTTGCCAAACCCTGCAATATCTATGGCATCCATGATGCCATATCAGCAGCAGCGATTTGACCCGAGTTTGAGTACGCTGCCTAATATGGTCGTACCTGGTGGCCAGTCAAGCTTATTTGCTGGATCGGCACCTAGGCTGGGGATTGCCCGTCAAAATGGCTTTAACCAAAGCCCATTTGGAATGGGTATGCAGGGCCAACAACTCCTTGGTGCATTACAAAGTATGGTAACAAATGGACCTACAGTAGATGGGAACTGTAATATGCAGGGCCAACAATTCCTTAGTGCATTACAAAGTATGGTAACAAATGGACCTACAGCAGATGGGAACTTAAATATGCAGGGCCAACAACTCCTCAGTGCTTTACAAAGTATGGTTACAAATGGACCTACAGTAGATGGGAACTGTAATATGCAACCTAATGGTGTTCAAGGCAACTTTGAATCATCCCAGAACTTCAACATGGGTGCATCATCAAGTCGTGGAAGAAAACCTTATCATCGAGGCCGTGGTCGTTTTAGTGGTGGAAGAGGTCATCGGCGATCTTAATGTACTCTTGTTAATGATATCAAGTTGAGAAATGAGCCTTTCAGAGTTGCTTGATTAGGTAAAACTATATGTTTGGTGTGTAACTTTTTGTTAAATGTTTTCAATATTAGAGATTTTAAGGTAATCAGCATTGAATATTTCTGATGATTACTCGAGCTTTTTCAAGTTTCAATTCCCAATTCTTATGTCTAGAATTCTCAGCTTCGGAAAAGAACCATGTGCAGATAATATTATTTGATACCACCTCTTCAAGAGTCTCACTCATACGTGGAAACGAATATTGTGATCGTTCCTGAAAGGAAAGAAAAAAAAAATATGAATGTACAAACACCGACGTATGAGGGTGTACAAATTACAACCCATTCTAAAGAAAGGTGGATTTTGCTTTTGAATACAAATTATAAGCAGTTAACAGATGTAGTATGTTTGTTAAATGTATCCAGTAATGAGCAGTGTTTATCGCATTATATTCGTATCGATCAAAGGTGCCGTGTTCATGTACTCAAAACCGGTGGAAATTAGAAGGAAGAGGGAGGCTGAGGAAAAAATCACAATCATCCCATTTCTAGCTTCAAGCATACAACAAACATCAAAATATGTCTCTTCATTTTAGTACTCAAACCTAATTGAATAAGCATATCCATGTACAATAATCAAGGTCTTCTTTATGTGCTAATATGTATTATCATTTTAGTATGTTGAATACAAAAAAGTCCATGTAAATGATCAATGTCTTCTTTATGCTTCTGCTGCCCAATAAACCGAATTGATTCTTCATTTCCCTGAAATTATACATTGGAAAATAAACAAAATTGAAACGATGAAAGAAAGAAATTATTTTATAAGCAAGCAGTTGCAGAAAGAGGAGTAATAACTACTTAAGTTTGCGGCACGGAACGAAAGTTCACAAGTTGAGACTTGGGAAATAGCAAAGCAAATTCCTAAGCAATGCCTTGAGTCACAAGCTTATATCCCCTGTGACCTATGTTCACTCCAACTCAGAGCTGAATATCAGATATAATTATGTGCCCGACACAAGTATGTTTAATCGTTTCTAAATTTTTTTCATACATTTGACGGATCAGATCTACACATTAAGGTCTGAAAATCTATCAGCATAGGTGTCAGACGCAAGAACTTTATAGAAAATTAAGAGTTCGTGTAATATAACCTGTAATCAGTGTTTTACACACTTCCTAGTACAATTCCATCAACAAAACCCATCAATATTTTGTTCAAGCTCCCAACGGAGCCTAACTACAAATGCCAACTTTTGGTAGGTTGCAAATTTCTCCCTACCGAATCCTACCGGCTAAAGATGATTTCAGAACCAATCATAATCGACAACTAATAAGTTATTAAAGTATAGACTGCCAAACAGCCGACAGGTCAGACAAGTACACTTAATGCATGGAATGCTAGAATGAAATTCAGTAAAATGCTGAGATTAAATGGTCACATGCATAAGATAATGAACAAAATAGAGCCTTGTTCAAAAAAAAAAAAACCAAGTACACTTGCCTGTTCTAAGCTGTAATCCTTCTCTCTTACTCAAAGAGTTCATTGCTTCTAGATCCTTCAACATCACTCGAATCATTGGTTACCAGCAAGTTCAGTAAAACCGTCAGTTGCTCTTTCAATCGAATGACTAGCATTACTCGCATACTTTGCACCATTCTCAGTCATATCATCTCCATTTACCTGATCAAGCAACACTAGGCTCTCCACGAAAGTAGAAACATGAGCACGTGCTCCTTGAATTCCAAAATAACCAAGTTCACTTCTCTCCGAATCACAGGAAACCAAGTGCAGATTATTATAAGCTCTCAACATCAAATCCCCATTTTTCATAAACCCCAGAACCCTTGGCATTGGCTCAGGACCAGGATTCGTGATACTGAACATCTTAGTCCACGACTCTACGACACCGTATTTCTTCATCACCCATATATTACACCGAGTATGTAAACACCCCAACTCAATCACAGCAATTGACGACAATTCATCATATGGAGTTACATAGATCTCTGACCGGTTGGGCAAATTCCTCAAATTCTCAGGCAACATAATCTCTTTGAAAACATCATCCCTCATATCAAACCCCATAATCAAAAACTTACAGCTATAAACCCCTTGATCTTTCACTCTTTCATAAGCAATCCAATGAACAATTCCATTCACAAAAACCATGAAATCATCAGAATAAAGATCATATCTTGGCGGAGCTAAAATTCTCCAAGAATTCCTTTTGAGCGAGTAAAGCTCAACCTCAACAAACTTGTCCAACACATTTTCCTTAGTGATTTTCAGAAGTTTATAGTCATTTTTCACAGAATCAAATCCAAATCCAACGGAAATTTTATACGGCAAGCGACAAAAACATGGTTTTGGGAGCGTAATAGACTTTTTAAGAATTGGGTTGCAGAGGATGAAGACGCTATCGAAACTAAACTGAAAGTCCATCAAACAAATCAACCCATTGCAAGAACCAACAACACAATGATGGTTATCAAATGGCATGGATTCTAACTGGCTGTACTTACTGAATTCTAGGTCATCGAAGTGCAACGAGTATTCCACTTGACGGCGGCCAGTCATGACAAAGAAGAGATTTTTATTGTTGTTGTTTCTGAAACGAAGCTTTGACTGATGGATAACATGGCTGGAAACAAAAAATGGGTTCTTGATGAGAAAATTCCAGGCTTTGGAAACGCACATGCATTTCCCCAGGGATTTGGCTGGAAGTCTGTAGAAGATCTCGAGTAAGATTTCTTCAGTGATATAGTCTGGAAACGTTGCTTGTCTTGACATCTTTTCTGGGTCAGATTCTGTAATGCGAATTTTATTGGCTGGTTTTGTGTTTTATTTGATTTGTATTGTTTGGATCGAGAGAAAATGAGGGAAAAGGGAAGAGAAAATGGTAGCTCTGTTTTATTCGTTTCTTTGGTGGATGATATTGTTTGCTTCACGTCTCTCCCTTTTATTTTCCGCACATAGTTGCTTTACGTCTCTCCCATGAAAATGTCACAAATATGACACAATTTTCATAAATATTGTATTTTTTATAATAAAAATAAACTTGAAATTATTAAAATTCGATTATGAACGGTATTTTAATTTTTTGAATAAAAATATAAAGTCGGTAGCAAGATGTTCCGACTTTAAACAATAAAAAATATAAAAATCCATAATAAAAAGCTCCGATTTTGAATAATATTTTTATTTTTTTAATTCGATAAATTAAATCATTATTCAAAGACGGTAAGAAATAGTTTCGACTTTACTTTCACTGTAAAAAGTATAATGTTTGTGGAAATAAAATGACTTATGTCATATTTGTAGGAAAAAAACTTAGGTGGAATATTTACGTAAAGTTCCCGATGAAACAATATGAATGGATTTGTATAATTGACATATAAATATTTGGCCAAAAGAAGTATTTTTTATAAATAAACTTTAAACCTATCTTCAATGCCCCGCGATTAAAGTAAGGAATATTATTGTCAGAAAAATTAAGGAATATTAATTAGCGGATCTAATGATATTTTGTCCCGAATTATAGAAAATGTCACTTTAACCTTTAAACTTCTTTTATTTTCTACTTTAAAATTTTAAACTTTTGTTAAATTAATCAACATAAAAATAAAAAAAATATTTTTTAAAAAAATAAAAGCAAATTTTTTTAAAAAAACCAAACCAAGCTTAAAATTTTTAATTTATACGTTTTGTTAAAAGTGTTTTTGAACAAAATTATTTGTCTTCATTAATATCATCAATTCTTTTATAATTTTAAAAATAATATCCGAAATAACCATTTTTTGTATTTATATTTATTGGCAACATTATCAAACACCTAAGTTTTAAACTAAACAATTTAAAAACACACTTTTAAAATATTTATTACCGTATTTTTTAAAAATTATTATCAAAGTAACCCTAAATCATAGGACACATTTGACATTGGACTTGGTTAAATTTGCTTGTATTGTGGCTGGGGGTGTACATGGTTAACCGTTGGTTAATCATTAAGAAAGAGTCATTAGTTTTCTATGTATTTTTAGGTCTTTTATGTATTTCTCCTCTAATTGCACTAAGAACATATAACTTTTGCACTAAAAACATAACTTATAAGTTAATTGTTATAGTATTTTGGTTAACCGTGAACACCACTAATTGCGGCCACAGTTTCACACATGAATCTGTGTTCATGGTTGTATTTGCACAACAAGATTAGGTTAAAATCAACTTTAGCACCATTTTATTTATTTCATGCTTTGTATATAAAGTTTGTGATTAAAATGACATGGTTGTATTTGCACAACAAGATTAGGTTAAAATCAACTTTAGCACCATTTTATTTATTTCATGCTTTGTATATAAAGTTTGTGATTAATCATTTTAACCATATCATAACTAACTTTACTTTTATTTATTGCGTTTATATTTGGCTAAAAATGTAGCTTTTACATGTGTCAACAAATTATATGACAATCAATTACATTGGATACCAACATCTATTCCAAAAATAAACACTAGTTGAGGAATTGTATAAAGCATAGAATTTATAGGGTTTCTTTTGGAAAGGAATGCAATCAAAATTTAAAAGGCTTTTAAATTGTGTGGTTTTAATATAAAATTTTAATAATATTCTCCTGTATTTGTACCTTGTTAAAATATTAAGAAAATATGAACAAATACTGCCATTAATCACACCAGTATATTGAAAAAATATAAAACTATTCCTTTTGATGATAAAGCGAAGAAAAGTCATCACAAATCACAATTTACCTATATCTTCTCAAATCCAATCAAACATAAAAGACATCCACCTTCAAATATCTTGGTCTCATTTTGTTTCTCTTTTAAAGATCATATCTTCGTATATCTCCATAATATATACGTAGAATATACTAATATTTTTCGAGATAATGAAGAATGAAAAAGTTAAGAAATAATAAAATTAGTTTATGTTTATTTAGAAATAATGGTTTTCATGAGCCGAAACAGATATCTGACGAACAAGTATCAAATGCTTTGTCCAAATCCACATTAGGTTAAACCCAAACAGATTTTTAAAGCTTTTTAATTCTCTAGGGTTTAAAGAATCACATGTCAAATTATTTATTAATAAAAGTAAAACTAATCTATCAACAACTAGTTGGTCTAGTAAAATAAGATACTAAATATCCTAAATAAAATTATAAATTCGAATTCTGAAATTGTTAATAGAGCAAATTAGAGTGATAATGGTGATTATATATATAAAAATAAGTTTCTGTTAAACAAAAGAAATTCAAGAATGAAAAAAATATATTTGAGGTAAACAATCCATAATTAATCAATATAAACTTAAAAATGTGCATCATCATTCATCAATATATTAATATTAATGTTCTACAAGAACAATGATTCTATACAAGATTTCAATGTTGCATTATATAATATTATATCATTACCCATCAGTTTATTTTTTCTACACCAATTCCCACCTCGCCCTAAAAAGCAACAAACTATATATATATATACATATATTTATAAAATTAACCAATTATCTACGGTCTCAAGACTTGAAATTTCTGTACATATCTCTTCCCCTAACAATCGAGGAGCTAGAGAGGACTGGCGTCTTTTGAAAATTTAAAATTTGTATATAATTTAAATTTTTTTTATGTATTTTATATTAAAAAATTATTTTTATTCTCTAAAAATTTATAAGTTCGTCCGTGATATAAAGTCATGCATCAGTACAGTTGTAGCAGGACACTAGTGAAAGTTGTCAAGCTAGTTGAGATTTTAGAGTTCCTGAACTGTTTTCTTTAAAGGGCATGGAAATGATAAGAATCTATAGAATACCCAGTATCTGGAATTCAATTAAGAGTGTACCAGTTCAGTTCCTGAAGTTGATACGAAGGCCTAAAAATCCCATATTCGATTGACCCCAGCATTGCTTCTTGTTGCTGCAATGAAGGGGTTTGAGGAAGCTGGATAAGAAGGATGCAATTGAGCCATTTGAGTCTGGCTCCCATCATTGCTATTATCCCCATGGAATCTCTTGCTTGTTGAAGGACTGCCCGTTTCTTCATCGGACCAAAAAAGCGATGGCACACTCCTTTTGAGAGGGTTAACCATGGACAGGTCTGGCTTTGAGCTCCGACAGTTTATCCCATCATTTCCCAGCATTTCATCGAACAGGTTATCTTCATGATTTCCAAGCATGTCTTCCATGGAGTCATCTTTATCATGGTCCATAGGTCTATTTGTGTTCTTCTTCTTGTAGATTCTACATAGCACCCAATCATCGAGCTATAAAAAAATAAGAAAATCGGGTTTCAAACAATAAAATTCAGATCAATATAAAGTTATGAACCGTAAACTTAGATTAAAACTGAAAAAAAATGATTACCCTTAGTGAGTTTTTCTTGTAGCCAAGTCACATCCAGGGGGATTGTTGTTAGTCTTACCAGGAAGCCTATATTCATGCATGATCCAGTTTGTTTTGATCCCTTTAGAAGGCTTTCTGCCGTAGAAAACCAGAGCTTTCTTCACACCCACCTTTAGAGTCCCTCCCGAGTTTAACACCGGCTTATCGGTTCCGGTAGCCTTCCAATAACCCGAAGTTGCCGACCTGTTAGGCCTCGCTCCGTTCGGATACTTTCTGTCTCTAGGACTAAAGAAGTACCATTCTTGCTCACCAAAGGTAGCCATAGCTGCAAACCTGAAACAAATTCACATATCAAACTTATATATGTAAAAGATATAGTATTTGATAAAGATTTTACCTGGTAATTCCCATGGATCAAACTTATATAAATCAACCTCTGCAATGATTGCAACCGGTAGAGGAGCGCTGAGTTAGCCTTTTTCTTGAGATAGTGGACGATAAGTTCTTCGTGGGTGGGGTGGAACCTGAACCCGGGTGGGAGGTTCTGCTGCTGCGAGATGGTGGATGAGTCGGTGCTTTCCATTGCTGCAACTTTTGACGATTAATTTAGCTATTCGTATTCGGTCCAAAAAAATCATATATCATTCTTTTGAATTAGATATCTGAATATTTAAATTTATAACTTGATTTGAGTTTTTTTTATTTATTTGTAAGTCTTATCATGAAAATTTTAAGTTTTTGAATATAACAATCAATAAATTATTAAATATAGTAATATATTTTTATTCATAGAAATTTTAAATTTTTATATATAAAAAATAAAAATATCGAATATAATAATATTTATATTTATAAAAAAATTAATTTTTTTAATAATCGTATATCCAATCCAAAATTTTTAGAATTTAATCCGAATTATCTAAAAAATAAAATGGATCAAATATCTAAAATTTTTAATTAAATTAATAGATAAATAGATCAAATATATAGAATCAAATTTTTTGCACACAATAAAAAGAGATTCTTTGAAGGAGTTTTGTCCTAGAAGGGATAAGTGAATTTGCCATCTTCTAGGAAAAATTATATGATAAAATAAATATTTTTTATTAATTGAGATAATAAATGACATGACAAGTCGAACCTATAATATAATTTTTACTTCTTCTTGAGATGAGATAACTTTATATAGATTGTGTGAGTTGGGCATGGGACCCATTAAACAACTGCTCTTACTGCAGGACAGGTGTTAGGATGTGATGAATGCAATGAGAATTATTCCAATGGATCCTGAAAAGCATTAAGTGGCGATCCTTAGGTACAAGGGCACCAAAAATATTAAAAATATATATTTAAAAAAAAAATTAAGATGATAGTAAAATAATTTTTTGTTTTAAATATATAATTTATTATTGATTATATCTGAAGAGGACTCACACTAGTGAGATTAAATCCGTAATAAAATCTGAAAGCAACCTACACATAATTTTAAATAACCTGAAAGTTAAACCTAGATAATCAATTTGATTACAAGAACCCAAAAAAATCTTTTAAGAGGATTAATATTCTTTCTATAGTCTACCCATGTTAATTGCATAAGACTTAAGCTAGTGAGGTTTTGGACACGTACGAGATGAGCGACGCACATGACCTTTAAGAAAAAAAAGACCATAAATGAGTTGAATTGAATGTTTATAGGGAAAATAAAAGATTTTGGTTTAATAAATTATAAAAAAAATTTAAAAAAAATAAATTTAAAGAGGGCGCATAATATATTTTTTACTAAGATAAAAACATATATTTTTTAAAAACTTTATATATTTTTGGGATTATAAATTAAAGGACATCATTTTAATAAATTGCGCAGAACCCCATAAACATTTGAACCGCCCTGGCTTAAGCTAATAGCATTTCTTCAGCTTATTTATAAATAAAATAGAAACAAAGTATTTCATGGTGTAAGTAAAGAAGTAATGTAGAATTATACGCTTAACCACATTGCTGGTTACTAATTGCGTATAACATGTATCAGCTAACAAATGAACAAAGTCCGTCGAATCTTTTTTGTCTTTTTATATATTTTTATATTTTTATGTCACATGTATTAATATTTTTTTTATTATTTTATTAATTATTTATGTTCTGTTAATATATAGAGGAGTACCGAAAAAGAGTAGAAGAATTTTATTTGCATAATTTAGCTTTAACCTTCTCGGGGTTTTCAACATTTAATATATATTTGAATATATAAAAATAAAAAATTATAATTTATACATATAAAAAAGAGTATATCTATTTTAAATATATATTTGTATTTGATGCTCACCTTCCCATCTAACATAAATTTTGAGTGAATAAATTATTTTATTATTTTAAACTTATTTTTTGCACTAATAATTCCTAAACATTGGTATAATTATTTATTCAAATACCCAAGAATCTAATTTAATTATCGTCCAACTTTTTTGGTCACCCCAATTCTCATGAGACCCAAATAAGCAATGAACCGGTAACCAACAAGCATCAAACCCATGGCAACAGCAGAAACGAATTGATTCTCCAGGCCAACAGCTTTTACCGACGGAAAATCTTCAACTTTGCAAAACTTCCCGATCCCATCATCGCCGCCGCCGCAAGGGTACGTTTCATTTGGCTCGAATTGAGATCCGAGGAGGAGTTTAAAAGTATAACCAGTGACCGAGACGTATTTGATCCACGATATGAACGGCGGGACGTGCTGGATATAGAACCCGTCGGCCAGCAAGAAGATCAGCATCAGCACCGAACAGAGAATGGTGGCTGTTCTAAGGTCCATTACCAGGGAACCGATGGCTAGCCCTACGCCCTGTGAGACTAGGACGCCGTAAAGAAGGACGGATAAGGTGTGAATGAAGTTTAGCGCTGTGGGTTTCAGACCAGACATCCAATATGTGATTGTAGAGAAAGCTGTCGGAAGAATAAGTTCCATGGGAAGATCGGCGACGATTCTCGACGTGAAGTACGAGGAAAGTCTGTACATGCCGGACGATCGTTCTTTTTGCAGCATCATTCGTTCTTGTGGGAAGGTGAAAATTGCTTGCATTAAAGGGAAGATTGCCGAAAATCCTGACATGAAAAAGAGGAGTCCAATCTGCATGTTCCGAAAATAAGATACATATTCGTATTTGACACTTATTCACAGAGTTCAAATATGTTAAATTACCTGATCCTGCAAGTGAGAAATATCAGATTTCCACCATAACAAGCCTGCAACAAGAGCTGTAATCAGGACCTCAGAAATGTTGTAGATTGAAAACGATTCATGTTTCCTTTCCTTTACTCCCCTTTCAAGCAACACAGTGAATTGTTGCCACCAAGTTGTCGGCCATTTTTCGAACTCTCTGTTATCTAGTTCATCAATAGGCTCATGATCTTTGATTTCCTCGAGCCCACGTTTTAATTTCTGATAAATACTGGTTTCATAGGCTGAAATTACTTCCTTCTTCACCAGGGTTTGCTCCTTCGATGACTCATCTGATGAAATCCCTGCAGATTTTGCATTTTTTTTCACAGGTTGATTTAATGTCTATTTAAGATTAAAAGTATGAAACATACCATTTGCAAGATCCAACAGGAAATCTGAAGGGTTCATGGCGACTGATGGTGCGTAATCGATGCTGCGGTTGATCCATGTCCGAAATACAGAGGGTTCCCTTCTGATAACAACAAGACCTTATGGAACATGTAAAATAACCTACTCGAAGGCTGGTGAATCGTTACTGAGCTCCAACAACGTCGACATGATCCTTTGCGCTGTAGTCGAATCCAGACCAGATGTCGGTTCATCTAATAACAACAAGCTCGGGTTTACGAGCATTTCTTGTCCTATACTAACCCTTTTCCGTTCACCTCCCGAAACGCCTCTCAAAAATGGATCACCAATGATGGTATTTTTGCATTTGATTAGTCCTAGTTGATTTATAACGGTTTCGGCATTCGCGATCTTTTCTTCTAAACTGAAACTGTTCGGTAACCGAAGAAGGGCGGTGAACACGAGCGTTTCGGTCACCGTCAAGCGAGGGTGCAGAACATCATTTTGAGCAACAAAGCCGGTTTTTCGCTTCATCGAATTGGAGAAGGCCTTGCCATTGTAAGTTATGGTTCCATCGATGCGACCACCAGTTAGTCGACCCCCTAATGCGGTTAACAATGTTGTTTTGCCACTGCCGGACGGACCGAGTATGGCCAACATTTCACCTGGTTGAACCATGCCTGTTATCCCGTTTAAGATCACTAAATGTTCATCCCATATCGACTTATTTTCCAAGAATTTCCCCTCTTTCCTGGACTTGACCTTGTAGACAACATCGACAAACTGTAACAATTCAACCGTATATCAGAATCCAACACCTAAAATTATCGGAACGAAACGTCGGAGCAACGTTCACATACCTTTAAAATAACCGGGAGATTTGAACTCTTAAAGAAGGCAGTGGCAGTGGCTTCCAACTGATCAGCAGCAGCCATAGTTTCCGCTTCGATATCGAACTCTTCTGCCATTGTTACAAATCAAAGCTATCACTTTCACTCCATATAGGAGAGATAAAAGAGAAAAGTTGCAGTAGAAAGAAAGATGATATTGATCAATGCAAAAAAGGAGAAGATGGATTATGTTTGATTTGGGCATTTTCTTTTCTTGGATTTCCTCAGTTTGCTCAACTTGCACAGCTTTTGCATTTTTTCCCATAAATTATTATGTGTTTAAGACGGCTAAAATTAAAATACTAAAAGGTTTCTTACATCGGGAATTCTAAACCCCAACAGACAAACAATATATATAACATGAAAGAGGTAGAAAATCTTAACAACCTTACTCAATTTAATTATATGCTACTTCTCTTTATCTTTCTCAAAATTCTTAGATATTTAAGCATCAGAGTAAGCTTGAAATACCAACTCACTCCAACCGAAAGATTCTTTATCACTAGAGTAAAGCATAAACCTCTGAAGTGTGATTTGTCTAATGCCCGGCCAATACAACTATTTTAGTTTTATTGTCAACAATTTCTAGAGTAATTGGTTAAAGTTTTCGCTTGATATTTTCCCTTTTTTTCTGGACAAAAATACGATGTCCCTTTTCGGTGTCTTTTCTATGTCCAACACTAAAAAATTAAATTATAAGCCATAACCTTAAATTCTAAATATTAAGTCTTAAATCCTAAACCCTAACAAATACACCTTACCCCTAATTTTTTAAACCCTAAACCTTAATCTTAAACCTTAACTTTAAATCTAATTTTTTAGTGTTATGATCTAAAAAAGACACCGAAAAGAGGTAGAAAATTTCTATATTTCTCCCCTAAGTCGTAAGTTAATAACTCAGTAGAAACACATCTCTTCACCTCTTTTCTAAATAGAAATTGTAAAAAAAAAAAAAACTAGTATTTCAGTTTTATCAAAAGTCAACAAATAGGCTGGCCTAATTTCTCCTTTTATTATCTTCTTGTAACTATTCTTTATCTCAATAATAATCTATCCTAAAAAACTTTAAATAAAAGTTAACTTCTATTAATTATTTTTTGTTAAACTTTTATCGATTATTATAATAAATTGAATGTTTAATAGTAAGATAATGCTCAAACTATATATTTTTAAATAAATATTTAAGTTATTATGTCAAAGAGATGTTTAACGTTTTATTTCATAATTATTGTAAGGTTTCGAATTAACGTCTATTAAAAAAAGTTCGTCATTCAATAAAAGTGAGACTTATGACATATTTATTAATTTTCATTTAATTTTTCAACAAAATAAAAAAAAATCATTGATCATGTTTGACAATTAGCAGATAGCTGATAGCTGATTATATTAACTGATACTAATAACTGATTACATTTACTGATTTGACTAGCAGATTGTATTAGTTCATTGTATAAAAGTGTTTGATAAAATTAATTGATAGCTAATAGTTATTTAATTATTTAAACAAGCAAAATAACATATAAATACATAATTATATTCGATACTTGTTTAGTTAATTTGATTATAAAAGATAATTTTTAATATAATATTACTAAACATATTTAAAATATTTATATATTAATTTATTATTTAATTAATTATTAAATTTAACTACAAGTATTTTTTTTTGGGGTGGGGGGGCAGAAGTTTATTACAAGTTTACTTTGCTGTTTTCTTGGCAGACTGGTGTTGGCAGCTTTTTTGTTGTTCCAACTTCCAAGGGGCATGGAAAAGATTGTTGATTATGTTTCAAAAGGATACAATAACATGCCTATATATGTAACAGAGAATGGTAAGTTACAGTGCTATACGTTTTGTCCATGGCAGTTTTTAAATCTTGTAAATACCGTATTTAAATTATGTAATATTTTATGGGAGACTTCAAGGCTATTAGTCCATTTTCAAAGCTCCAGAACAGGCTTGGTAACAATAGGTTAAGGTGCTACCACCCTTTATTTTTTTAACTATTCGCGTTTGAGACTCATGCCAAACATATTTTCAAACATCAGTACGAAGATATAATCTTCCAAAGATTTTTTGAATCTGACACTCACAACTGAGTTCAAGCCGTATGTATGTATGTATGTATGTATGCATGCATGCATGCATGCATGTGCATTTCCTTTCAACTTGTTTAAACAAATTTGCTGCATGATTTCAACCGAATCAAATTCCACAAAGGCTACCTTGCTGCTTTGGCCAGAGCAATTAGGTAATTCAGATTATCTTTCTTCACCTTATGCACATTCGAATGAGTACAGGAATATGACATTTCAAGGACCAAAAAACTTTTTAAAAAAATAAACGTACCCTTGCTGAACACGTACTTGTATTCAACACTTGCATCTGGGTATATATGTATTCGGAACGAATAGAAAGTGTCTCGGGTGTGGTTCTTTTTCTGATCTTGATCATCTTTTTCTTTGAGTGTCTATTCTCAAAGAAGTTTGGGAAGGTATCTTGAACCTCTGCAACTCACAACGGCATGCTATGAGCTGGGATCAAGAGGTCTCATGGGCCACTGCACTTCTTAACGGTAAATCACTGGCTTTTTATATTCTAAAGCTGGCATGGAGTGCTCACATTTATTATGTGTGGGAGGAGAGAAATTGCAAAATTTTTCAAGGGAAGTTTAGATCCGCAGAGGAAGTTTTGGTTTTGATTTAAGAGTGTGAATATTAGGTTTAGAAATTAGAAACAAATATATAGACAGAGCTGATTTTGTTAATTCTTGCCTTTGTATCGCTTGAACAATCCCTTCATAGTAGGACGATGCCCGTATAGATTTATATTTTGATGCTCTTGTAATCTGGTGGTTTGTAATAGCTTGCTGCTCTCTTTTAAGGTAATATAAAACAAATTTATCCAAAAAGATAATAAAAAAAAACACAAAAACTATAGATTAAGATCATGCTCTCGTCATGAAAAACATAAGGTCAAAATTTGTATCAAAAAATGAAATTGATGGAATACAGTAATGTCGGTAAATGGGACCCAAGTTTCATAAAAACCTCGTTTCCTTCTTCCCCTGTGATCTTCATAACTTTCCCCATGTGATAAAGCTACGTGTCTTTGATCAACTCTTTGCTGGAAACTGTCATTTTTATTAGTCTATTATCATTTACTTTATTAATAATGTATAAATTTATATGCATATTAGTGGTCGAAAATGCAATTAAACCATTTAAAGTTACCGCCTTTCATGTGAATTTTTCTAATAGTTATATAGACAATTTTAATTTTGACGATATATTAAAAGTGATGATTTTTTTGTTAATTTTACATTTATTATCAAATGTTTAATACATTAGACCCTTTCTTTCAAATCTTCGTCTAAATTGAAAAATACGATATAATAAAATATCTTTTGATTGGCTCTAGAATCTAGATTGAAAATTTTTCAAATTTAAATTATGTTAAATAAATTTATTAATATAATATAAAATATAATTTAGATTTTAAATAAAATATTGAATATATTAATTAAATAATATTTTACCTTAAAAAACTTAAAATAAATATTAACCTCTATTAATTACTTTTTGCTAAACTTTTATCGACTATTATAATTAATTGAACTATCTGAAGTATTAAATGAACACAACATTCATTGAACAAATCCGAAAATTATTTTTAATAGTATGTTTTCGATTAATTTCTTAACGATGTATAAATTTATATACATATCAATATATAAAATAGTTGCCTTTATTTTATGACGTTGTGATCAAACATTGTAATTTTTCTTTATCTTCAAAGGTTGTAGCTATCAGCAACGAAGCGAAGCCATGACTGAACTATGGAGGAGGTATGTCAATCAAATTTAAAATTAATAGAATTCTAAAAAATAATTACTCATAAAAATTTAAGGGAGTTGAGGTCTAAAACACTAATTAGACTAAACAAAAAAAACGTGATATCATAAAATATTTATTGATTAATCTTGTCATCTTATTTATTTATATTTTACATATTCGTATCTGGCACAAATACGCACAAACCTAAAACAAAAAGAACTGACAGAAAAATAGACCACTCTTCCCTGATTCATTACACCTCCGTAGCCCGTCTTTCTTCTTTCCCTATATACCTCCAACCATCATAATCTGTGATTCTTTTCTAAAATCAATCAGGAAATATATGCCTTAGGCTGTTTCCCGCATTAATTTTGAACATACATTTATATAGTTAGATTCACTACAGCAAAACAGGTTTTTTAGCATTATTTTTTTAGTCCTATAGAAGTGTTTTTAAACGCAGCTAAAAATTTTCCCGGCACTAGAAAGAACTCCTCAAAATCAAATGCCGCAATAGTTAGCGACGTTTATGAACAAAAACGCAGCAAAAGGTCAAGTTGTATAGTTGCATTTTCCCTTCAAATGCCGCTATATACCTTATCTTTAGTGTCGTTTGTTACCGAACGTTGCTATATATTTTATCTTTAGTGGCATCCCAAACGCCGCTATATACCTTGCCTTTAGTGGCATTTGTTCCTCCAAACGCCGATATATACCTTGTCTTTAGTGGCGTTATTCTTGACAAACGCCGCAATGTATAGGCCATTAGTGGCATTCTCATCCCAAAACGCCACAAAAGATCACAACGATGGCATTTTCACACTTCTTAGTTTACTCCAAAAACGCCGCTAAAAGTACTTTTAAAAACCTGCTTTGTTGTAGTAATTCTACGTAAAATACCTCAAGTGGTACATTGTACATGAGTTATATATGCCTTAGGTCGGTAACTCGAGCCTCTGAACTCAAATTTATATAATTAATATTAGGATTTATATTCAATATAATATGTATGAAACTAATCATTAAATCATTAAAGGGGCACAACAAAATCTTACTAGATTTATATATATATTTAAAGAGAACAATTTAAAATTATGTTTTTCGCAGTTCGGTCTAGGCATGTAAATTAGGTTGGATTGTGACATTGTTATAAGTTATGATATTATGTTTTTTTAAGAAAAATATTCATATTTGATACTAATTTGAATGAGGTACCCTAAAATTGAGGCGCTTGTAGAAACAAAAAGTATTCACCGCCTGTGTATGGAATGATAATCCATTTAGGATAATTATTTTATGCACAAGAGCTTGTGGAAATTTTGTTTACACAAGCGCCTTAGTTTTAAGGTTTAAGGACTTGTTTAGAGTTTAGGGTTTATATGTTTAAGTCTAGTAGCTTTGAATTTATGAGCTGTTGGTAGAATTTCGGGTTTATAGGTTAAAACCTAAATCCCTAACCATATTACCCTAAATTCTAACCATAAACCTTAAATTCTAAACCCATACACTAAAACCTCTAAACTTTAAACTCTGAAGTAAAAATCTAAACCCTAAAATTGAGGAGCTTATGGTTTGGGAAAATAATCCATTTAAATTATAATATTTTAAATTATATATAATTATAATATTTTAAATTATACATAATTAGACGCTAATACGATAGTTACCTCAAATATTCATTACTTGGGTAGTAACTGAGGATTATTTTTTGATATTACTAAGAGTAAAAAATAGTTATTTTATAAGTATGCTAAAAATTATGATAATTATATTTAAAATAAATTTAAAAATTAAAAGTGAAATGAAAATATAATTGTCAACATCTTAAAAATTAATTGCAAAATTATTTTTCCACCTACATAACAAATAATTTGTATAAAAATGTATAAAATATCAACTATAATTTAAGATCTAACTTAAATAATAATAAAAACAAAAACTATAGATTAAGATCATGCTCTCGTCATGAAAAATATAAGGTCAAAATTTGTATAAAAAAATGAAGTTGATGGAACACAATAATGTCGGTAAATGGGACCCAAGTTTCATAAAAACCTCGTTTCCTTCTTTCCCCCATGTGATCTTCATAACTTTCCCCATGTGATAAAGCTAAGTGTGTTTGATCAACACTTTGCTAGAAACTATCATTTTTAATAGTTTATTATCATTTAATTTGTTGACGATGTATAAATTTATATGTATATTAATGATTGAAAATGCAATTAAATTTTTCAACGTTAGATGACGATGTATAAATTTATCTACTATTATAATAAATTGAACTGTATGAATTATTAAATGAATACAGTAGTAATAGAACGGATAGATCAATATTAAGATTATTTTTAATAGTATGTCATCATTTCATTTATTAACCATGTATAAATTTATATACATATAAATACATAAAATACTTGCCTTTATTTTATGACGTTGAGGTCAAACATTGAAATTTTTCTTTATCTTCAAAGGCTGTGGTAACTAGGACAGAATAATGATTGAATTTTAAGAGGCATGTTGATTAATTTTAAAATGAATAAAATTATAAATAATAATTAAATTATAAAAATTAAAAAAAAAGTTAAAGTTTAATTTCACTAATTTTAAAATAAAAAAAATCTTAAAAATTATTTAACTTAAAAAGTTGAGAAGTCGATGATTGATTTCATTAATTTACTCTTAACAATATCTTAAGATAATAAACTAAATTTTTTTAAGAGGCGGTAGTTATATAATCAATTTCGAATCAGACCTAATAACCTAGCCTCAAGCCACCACAGCAGACCTAATAACCATAAAGAAACCGGCAAAGCAGACCTGGAACAAAATAAAAACCAAACATAGTATTTACTGAAACCGGCGGGTTAGACTCGTCCTAATAACCATAAAGAATACAAAATAAAAACCAAACATAGTACCCAAAAGACAACACATAACCTAGCCTCAAGCCACCACAGCAGACCTGGAATTACGCCATCAACACCGGCGAAGCAGGGCAATCTGTAATCAACAGCACTGCGATTAATAGTTTATTGACGGTGGCATTTTCAATGTTTCGTTTTTATTGTCTATTAATCTGTGTAAATTTCTTTCCATCCAAACAGAAACTAAGCCACAAAAAACCCTGCCAAAAAATGAAACAGCACAAGATCCAATGAAAGAGGAAAAAAAACTTCCCCACGGTTATAGGTTTCCCACATTACCTGAAAAACCCCATGTATTCTATAACATTTCCCATGTTTTAATCTGTCGGCATAAAATTGAACTATATGAAGTATTGTACAATAATCATTGAACAAAACAGAAAAAAATTTAAAAATAAAATTATTTTTAATAGAATATTATGATTTAGTTATTAACGATATGTACATATCAGTGACCGAAAATGCAATTAAATCAGTTATAGGACAATTGTTCCTACCACCTTTCATGTGAATTCGTTTCTAGTAGTTATATAGACAATTTCGAATTTGACGCAATATTAAAAGTGTTGACTTTTCTTGTTAATTTCACATTTCATTACCAAATATTTTAATACATTAGACGCTTCATTTTGAAAGCTTCATCTAAACCGAAAAACGCGATATAATAAAATGATAAAACTTTGATAAGCATGTGTATTTACACTATAAAACTCCAAATCCTAAATTTCTAATCCCAACCCTAAAAAACTAAACCCCACATTTTAAACCCTAAATTCTAAACACTAATATTAAATTCTAAACCCTACAACCTGAACCCCTAAATCTTAAACCCTAAACTAAAACCCTAACCCCTAAAACTAAAAGGCACGTGTAAACTAAAGTTTAAACGGCATGTGTATCAAAGTTTTTTCCATAATAAAATGTCATTTGATCGAGTCTAGAATCTGGATTAAAAAATTTTAAATCAAAATTTTGCTAAAATAAATCAATTAATATAATAAACCTAAAAAATTGAGTAGTCGAGGTTTAATTTCATTAATTTACTCCGTCGTTCTCTTAAAAATAATAAACCTAAAAATTTTGGGAGGGGCAAAGACTTTATTGCAATAGTTTTAAAACTATTAGTAAACTAAAATGCAATTAAATCATTCAACGTTAGGTGGTAATTGCCCTTACCACTTTTGGAATGAATAAAGTTCTAAAAAATAATTAAATCATAAAATTAATAGAGTTAAAGTTTAATTTAATTAAATTTAAAAAGAAATATCTTAAAAAGCAATTAACCTAAAAGACTGAGGAGTCGAGGCTTAATTTCATCAATTTACTCTGACAATGTCTTAAAAATAATAAACAAAAAAAATTTGGGATGGACAAAAACTTAATTGCAATGATCTTAAAACTATCAGTGACCCAAAATACAATTAAACCATTCAAATTTAAGGGACAATTGCCTCTCTCACCTTCCATGTGAATCCGTCTCTGTCAATTATATAATCAATTTCAAATCTGACACAATATTGAAAGTGTTGAGTTTTCATTTTAATTTTACATTTTCTTATCACATGTTTTAATACATTGGCCCTTTCCTTCATATCTTCACCTAATTCGTAAAACGCGATATCATAAGATGTCTATTGATTAGCTCTAGAGTTAATTAACAATTTCTAAATTCATGGCTAACCGTTTTTTAGTGAGTAAATTTGCGATAAAAAAATTAGTCATTGCTATCAGCGGTGAATATCTTGATTCATGCAAAAAAAATATGTTAAATAAATTGATTAATATGTTAAAAAAATAGTTTTGATTTTAAATAAATTGTTGAATATAGTAATCAAAAAATAATTTGCTAAAGTTTAATTCAACACTGTTACATTTTTTTTTGAATAGTCTAAGGGTGATTACAATGAAATATATGTTCATACATATTCTTAATCATTGACAACGCACAAATACCTTGTAGACAAAGCGATTTAAACTCGCACAGGATGAACATCATCCTCTTTTCTATGTTGTTACGTTTATGTTAAATAACCAAACAAAATAATGTAATTATATTTTAGAAATCTAATTCCAAGAATTAATCTTACAAGCCAAACGCACCTAAAATATTAATCAGACAGCCCAATCTGATTCATGTACACATAAAATGTAGTTATTGCACTTCCATGTTAATATCAGAAAAGCAACTGTTCATGTCTCATTCAGTGTGAACAATTGGAACTTTGCACATTTGCGATTGCTATTTAAGGATGTCATCCAGTAATTCCCAGCATAGATTTGTTGCTGTTTTTGTTGTTGTGTTCTCAACAAGATGCCTGTTCATGCCATAATTCACGTCTCCTTGATGTTTTTGGTCGTATATCTACTTGTTTCTTCTTCTACTTCTAATGGTCAACATGTTAGGAGGTCAGAATTCCCAGATAATTTTCTGTTTGGAGCATCTATTTCTGCATACCAGGCATGCTTTTCCAAGTTCTTCCAAGGCTGTAATTAGCAGTTTGTTTGTCTGTTTAAGTTTCTTTGTTTTTCACTTCTGTTTTTTCAATATATATAGGTTGAAGGAGGATATCTTGAAGATGGTAAAGGCCTTAGCAATTGGGATGTTTTCAGTCATATTCCTGGTAAACAAGAGATTTTGAGCTTGTAGACACCTGGCGTTTAGCACATATGCTTAAAGCTTAACTATTTGATCAAATGTTTTCTAGGAAACATTAAAAACAATGAGAATGGAGATATTGCAGATGATAATTACCATCTATTCTGGGTATCGTCTAACTGATAAATTCATTTATTTGTTACTGATTTCAGCCTTTAGAAATGACAAGAAAAGGGTATGTTTGTTGCTTTGTTTTATGTATAATTTATCAGGAGGATACCGAGATTGCTCATTCACTTGGGCTAAATGCATACCGGTTTTCGATTTCGTGGGCTAGAATTCTACCTAGTATGGCTTCCGAAACTCAAATTTTACTTCTTTTTGTTTAGATTATAACAATTTTTAAAATCCTTCAATGGTGGAACAGGAGGAAAGTTTGGTGAAGTTAATCCAGCTGGAATCGAGTTCTATAACAAAGTTATAGACAGCCTCTTGCGCAGGGGTAAGAGGTTAAAATTATTTCTTGAGAATCTTGATAAATGATAGAATTTGATGAGCAAATGCAAAACAGGGATTGAGCCATTTGTGACAATACACCATTTCGATCTTCCACAAGAACTGGAGGATAGATATAGGGCTTGGCTCAGTCCTCTGATGCAGTAATTTCTCCTTTTCTCATCGCATTCAAATAGTTCCATACTATAACCAAAATCATACCTTTTCACTGAATTTAAGGTTTTCTAGTTTGAAGAATATTTTGCGTGTTTCTTGTGAAGCAATCATGTTGTTAGGTTGCCTAATCTTGATTCTTTTGCAGGGAGGAGTTTGTCTATTTCGCTGAAACTTGTTTCAAGTGCTTTGGTGATAGAGTTAAGTACTGGGCAACTATCAATGAACTTAATATATTTGCAGAAATGGGATATGTTAAGGGAGTTTATCCACCCGCTCGTTGTTCTCAGCCTTTCGGAAATTGTTCCGCTGGCAATTCCGACAAAGAGCCTTTTATAGTTGTTCACAACATGTTATTAGCCCATGCCAAGGCTGTTAAGCTATACCGAGAACGATTTCAGGTTAAAGAATGAGATTCCATATATGTTTCCAACTTGAACCTAGCTTTATAATATTTTTTTCTTAGCCAAATTTGATGCTGCTGCAGAGAAAACAAGGTGGTTCTATAGGAATAGTTGCACATACACATATGTATGAACCACTAAGACATGTAGAAGCTGATCATCAAGCTGTAAATCGACTTCTGGCTTTTAAAGCCGGCTGGTAAGTAATCTCAACCGAAGTATTAAACTTCGTTTGCTTCCAACCTTTCAAAGCTTCAATAATTCTAGAAGCAATTTCCAGATAAGTGCATCTATATGTTGTTTCCTCTAAATTTACTGAACATTTAAGCAGATGGACCATGGTTAATTGCAGAATTTAAGATTTGATATATATATATATATATATATATGTATACAACGTATATCAATTATTTCGAAGCGTTTTCATATTGTTAGAGGATCATAACCTGATTCATATCCATATATGCGTCAGGCCTTAACATGTAAAGAAAAATTATAACTCCTTGTACCATAAGTCTATTATAGAACTTTTATGAGTTGCATATGGTTTTTACCTTTAAGAAGCCTCACTCAGGATAGGAGAAGGGTTATAGATATCAAACCTCAACCTACTACATGAACCGAGTGAAGTAAAATCCAAGTTCAGTAAAGATATGTTCTTCAATATCACATGAATTAAATTTATCATTAATCAGGATATTTGATCCGTTGGTATTTGGAGATTACCCTCCTGAAATGCGCCACTACCATGGGAGTGATCAACTGCCAAGGTTTTCCGCAGAAGAAACCGCGTTTTTGAAAGGCAGTATTGATTTTATTGGCATTAATCATTATTCAACATTATATGCCAAGGACTGCATCCTTACTCCTTGCGCCTCAGTCTGAGATCGTCATTTCATCAAAGCCTTTGCAAGCACGACTGGTGAAAGAGATGGCATTTTAATCGGAGAACCGGTAATTCCTTTTCTTGCTCTTGCTTGTCTCATTTCATGTGTTTTCCTCGGATTAAAGTATCTAGGCATTCCGTGTACTACTGTCTATGGAAAGTTGCTTAAATGCTAGTAACATGCACTTCTGAATCTGACGAAGTATATGAGTTGAAATCTAACAATGCATCCTTTAAGTTCTATTCACAGGTTTGTTTTGTCATTTCATACATAAAAGTATTTTTTGGGGGCCAGAAGTTTATTACAAGTTTACTTTGCTGTTTTTTTGGTAGACTGGTGTTGGCAGCTTTTTTGTTGTTCCAAGGGGCATGGAAAAGATTGTTGAATATATTTCAGTAAGATACAAGAACATGCCTATATATGTAACAGAGAATGGTAAGTTACAGAGCTACACGTTTTGTCCATGGCGGTTTTTAAATCTTGTAAATACCGTATTTAAATTATGCAATTTTTTATGGGAGACTTCAAGATTATTAGTCTATTTTCAACGCTCCAAAGCAGGCTTGGTAACAATAGGTTAAGGTGCTCCCACACTTTATTTTTTCAAGTATTCGCGTTTGTGACTCATGCCAAACATATTTTCAGACATTAGTACGAAGATATAATCTTCCAAAGATTCTTTGAATCTGACGCTTACAACCGAGTTCAAGCAGTATGTATGTATGTATAAATGCATGTGCATTTCCTTTCAACTTGATTAAATAAATTCTGGCAGGATATTCTCCTCCACGGGCAGTTCCAAATTTGCTGCTTGATTTCAACCGAATCGAATTCCACAAAGGCTACCTTTCTGCTTTGGCTAGAGCAATTAGGTAATTCAGTTTATCTTTCTTTACCTTATGCACATTTGAATGAGTACGGGAATATGACATTTCAAGGATCGAAAAACGTAAAAAAAAAATACCCTTGCTGAACACTTACTTGTATTCAGCACTTGTATCTGAGTCTGAATAACCCAAAAAGAAGAGTTGTATTAACATGGAGATGGGTTGTTGATTTGAGACAGGAAGGGTGCTGATGTACGAGGATACTTTATATGGAGCTTGATGGATAACTTTGAATGGGCGGGAGGCTACAGTACAAGATTCGGACTTTACCAAGTCGATCGTGCAACTATGAAGCGAACTCCGAAGCTTTCCGCCAAATGGTATCAACATTTCCTTGCAAACAGAGATATTATGATTGCTGGAACCGAAGCTAATGCAACAGTATTGTGATGAAATGGATGTCAGTCCCACATTTCATGAAGATCCTACCTCCAGTTGTTTATGTACCAACCCGAATGAATAAAACTAAACGAGTTTGTATTTCCTATTGAAGGAAAACATGTTCAATCTAGTAAGTTATGTATTGTCATTGACTAAATAATAATGTGATCGCAGATCACTCACATTGTATGTTTTTTGGTCTTTTAGGTCTTCTTTGGACCGTTGTTGTACTTTTTTTTAGAGAAATTATTACATGATCCTGGCTCACCACGTCATCCATAGTCCGATCAAATGAGATTCATTCATTTAATGACATGTAAGAAAGATGTGAAGATTCACCTTAGAAAAAAATGAGATAAAAAATTATTAATGGATGAGACCATGGATGACGTGATGAACCAGACTCATCTAATAATTTCTCATTTTTTATGATATTAATATATATTTATATAGTTGTATGCCTCCGCCTCTAGCGCCTTTCAAACCACTTTCGGAGGAGGTTTCACTCCCTCGAAAATGTCTCCATTAAAAGAGTCTTTTATTGTGGGCCTGACGGTTGAACTTCTCTAATTTATGCATACTGTGGCCATAATCATAAAGTTTAATTTTATTTATCGAATTATCTTATTCAAGTGACCCGAGCTCCAACATTATGTTTATACGGTGTGTGTCATTAAAGATTAAGAAAAGTAAACAGATGTGCCATTTGCCAGCTAATGTAACCCAAAATTAATAGAACTTTGAAAATAAATAAGCCTCGTTCACTGATTTTTTTTGATGCATCAGAACCAACTGCTAAGCATAATTTAATATTGCTTGTTATGACTAACCTAACTTAGTTCGTGAGACTACAATTAGAAATTATTTAATTTACTATTTATAAGTCTAATAAAGTTTGTCATTTTAAGTGCATTTCTTGAAATTTAATCTTACGTGACAATATATATATATAATACGTAATTAGACGCGAATACGATAGTTACCTCAAATTCAAATAATGTAAGGGGAAAGTGGGTGCCAAATTTGTTGATAAGCAAGAACCAACTAAAGCTTTCATAATTACACAATTAATGGCATATTTAATTTGCAAGCTATATTTGAACCAACAATTAAAATTCGGGCTAACTTGGCAGCCATTTTCTTTTTTCACCTATAATTTGAAAATAGACAAGGGCTTAAATCGCTATGTCTATAATATGTATGCGCATTGTCAAAGGGTTAAGAATATGTATGAACAGATATTACCTTGTAATCGCCTTTAGACTATTAAAAAAATGACCTATATCATAATAAGTTCTTAAAATATACTAATCTTTTCATTTAGGTACGTAAATATTTTTTGTTAAAATAAATACTTAAAATATACTTTTTGGTTAAAATAGGTATTTAAAGTATTTATTCGTCAAAGTAGGTACCTAAAAGTATACTTTAGTTGTTTATTTTGACAAAAAAATTATACTTAAATATTTATTTTGACAAAAAAAATATATTTTAGGTAAAAAACTTTATATACTCGGAAGAGAAAAATGATATAAACCATTTAAGATCTAACTTTTTTTTTGGACCAAACATTTAAGATCTAACTTAAAAAATAAAAAATAAAAACTCTAGATTAAGATCATGTTCTCGCCATGAAAAATATAAGGTCAAAATTTGTATAAAAAATGAATTTGATGGAATACAGTAATGTTGGTAAATGGGACCCGGGTTTCATAAAATTATCATAAAAACCTCGTTTCCCTCTTCCCCCTGTGATCTTCATAACTTTTCCCCATGTGATAAAGCTACGTGCCTTTGATCAACTCTTTGCTGGCATCTGCCATTTTTAATGTTTGGCTTTTAGTGTCTATAATTTGTCTAACATTCTTTCCATCCAAACAGAAACAAAACCACAAAAAAAACCCTGCCAGAAAAATGAAACAGCACAAGGTCCAATGAAAGAAAAAACTTCCCGAACAGTTATACTTTTCCCACATTACCTGGAAAAAAGAAACCCGTGTTTTAATCTGTCAGCATAACGGAACATGTTTCTGTTACAAAGTTCCAACAATGGATGAACTCATCCTATGAAGATTCAGTGTTTGCTTATTTGTAATTTGTCTGTCTGTGTTTAAACTATGGACTTCAACACACGTCTTGATTATGCTTTGTTCCTACTCACTCCAACTAGAACCAGGTAAACTTCATTTGATTCTCTGTTTTTTTATTATTGTTGTCATTTCATCTGATCTGATCTGGTTCTGGTTCTGGTTTCGGTTTTGGTCTGTCTGAAATTAAAGATGTGATCTGGTGATTTTTGCTGGAAAAGAGAATGAGAAATTGGCATCTGGATTATTAGATCCCTTCATTTCACATCTCAAAGCTGCTAAAGATCAGATATCAAAAGGTGGCTACTCTATAACTCTTCGTCCAGTTGGCTCAACTCCTTCCTGGTTCACTAAAGGCACTCTGCAAAGGTAAAAAAAACTATTAGGAATATCAAGATTCAAACTTTAAATAAACAGAATGTCTCTTTTTAAGATTGTCTGCTTTCGAACTAACTGAACCACGGTACGGTTTTAACAGGTTTGTGAGGTTTGTTAGCACACCAGAAGTTCTCGAGAGATTCGTGACTGTAGAGAGGGAAATTCGGCAAATTGAGAATTCAATTCAATCAAATGAAGCAGCAAATGCTGCTGCTGCGACAGAGACAGAGACAGAGACAGATGGTATGTTTGGACCGAAATTTCATTGTCTGAACTTGTTCTTTTCATGTTACTTCATTACATTATGAA
>JAGYYJ010000570.1:0-28572 GCA_019671005.1 Hibiscus mutabilis | reverse complement strand
TGATCTACCTTGTCACTCTTGGGAAGCAAAATCTAAAAAATTGGAAGTTGTCTGTTGGGGAAGCTAAATGAGTCCAACTTGCTATATTATTGATGGCGATAATACCTAAAGAAAACTTGACCCAGCTGCAACACCGACGAAGAGGCAGGGTCTACAAAATTTGATCCAGCTGCGACACTAACGTAGAGGCAGGATCGATGGACGGAAGTTCTGATGTCTGATCCAGCTACAACTCTGACGAAGAGGCATGATCAAAAAACTGACAACTTTTTCTTTCTTTTCTCTTTTTTTTTGTTTTTGTTTTTGTTTTTTTTTTGTTTCTTTTTCATCATGGTAATATAAGAGTAAAAATGACCTGGCTACAACACCGACGAAGAGACCGGGTCAAAAGATAGATGTTAGACCCCATTATTCCATCAACGGAGAAGTAAGATCGGAGAACATTGGTAACATAGATTCAACCACCCCATCAGCAGAGGGGCTGGATCAGATAATGGCGACCTGGAACCGGCTACACCATCAGTGGAGAGCAGGATCAGAGGACGACTGCAACTTGGACCTAGCCACTCCATCAGCGGAGGACTAGATCGGGCGATGAAAGTTGATAAATTTTGATTTTTTTCATTTTTCTTTTCATTTTTTCTTTCTCATTTTTCTTTTCTTTGTTCTTTTTTCTTCTTTTTCTTTTTTTTGATTTTTTTTTCTTTTTTTCTTTTTTTCTCTTTTTTCATTAATAAAAAGGACTTGAAAATCAATAAAGTTGGATCTATCAACGGAGAAGCAGAATATTAACTGGAACCCTACTACACCATCAGCGGATAAGTAGGATAGCAGCAACTGGACCTAGCCACTCCATCAGCGTAGGACTGGATCGGATAATGACGACCAATAATCGGCTACACCATCAGCGGAGAGCAGGATTAGAGGACGACTGCAGCTTGGACCTAGCCACTCCATCAACGGAGCACTAGATTGGATAATGACGACCTGGAACCAGCTACACCATCAGCGAAGAGCAGGATCTGAGGACGATGGCAGCTTGGACCTAGCCACTCCATCAGCGGAGGACTGGATTGGACAATGACGACCTAGAACCGGCTACACCATCAGCAGAGAGTAGGATTTGAGGACGACGGGAGCTTGGACTCGGCCACTCCATCAGCGGATGACCGAATTGGACAATGACGACCTGGAACCGGCTACACCATCAGCGGAGAGCAAGATTTGAGGATGACGGGAGCTTGGACCCGGCCACTCCATCAGTGGAGGACTGGAATGGACAATGACAACCTGAAACTGGCTACACCATCAGTGGAGAGCGGGATCTAAGGGCGACGAGAGCTTGGACCCGGCCACTCTATCAGCAGAGGACTAGCTCGGATAATGATGACCTGGAACCGGCTACACCATCAGCGGAGAGCAGGATCTGAGGACGACTACAGCTTGGACCTAGCCACTTCATCAGCAGAGGACTAGTTCGGATAATGACGACCTAGAACCGGCTACACCATCAGTGGAGAGCAGGATCTGAGGACGATGATAACTTATACCTGGCCAATCCATTAGCGGAGGACTGGTTTGGATAATGACAACCTGGAACCGGCTGCACCATCAGCAGAGAGCAGAATCTGAGGACGACGATAGCTTATACCTGGCCACTTCATCAGCAGAGGACTGGTTTGGATAATGACAACCTGGAACCGGCTACACCATTAGCGGAGAGTAGGATCTGAGGACGACGATAGCTTATACCTGGCCACTCCATCAGCGGAGGACTGGTTTGGATAATGACAACCTGGAACCGGCTACACCATTGCGGAGAGCATGATCCGAGGACGACGATAGCTTGTATCTAGCCACTCCATCAACGGAGAGACTAGATCGGGAGATGAAAGTTGATAAATTTTCTTTTGATTGTTTTATTCATTTTTTCTTCACTCATTTTTTTTATTTTTTTTCGAGTTTTGATTTTTTCAATTTTTGATTTTTTCTGATTTTTTTTTCAACTCTATTTTTTTGATAATTTTTCTTTTTACTTGAACTATACAAAGAAGTAAGACTCGAGAAAAAAATTAGGTTTGGTTGCACCGTCACCAGAGAAAACAAGACCTGAATAGAAATTCGATCTGCTTGGGGAAAGGTTCAGATCTGTTGCACCATCAACAGAGAAACGAGATCTTCAGGATGTCTATACTGCTGCACCATTAGCGGTAAAGCAAAATCTAGACATGTTGGCCTATCAACAATGACGAAGGCAAGATCTGAAAAAGGCTACTTCTGCTGCTCTACTGGCGGAGAGGTATGACCTGAAAATGTAAAAAGACATTAATCAGTAAATGTTCACAAAATTTGTCACTGTTACCTTTTATTGATGTTTCAGCATCCTCTTTGTGTTTGGCCTCCTCTAAGACTAAGGTTGGTCGTCGTGTTGTTGCCCTCATGGCTGAGGCTCTTCGATCTCTTTTGTAGACCTGTTATGTACAAGCAAAAATGCATGAATGCATCTAATTTTATGCCTAAATGTATGTGTCTATCCTAAATGTATGACAACTTAAATGTATGCACCTAATCTAAACGTATGATGTATACAAGAATGATTCAATGCAAGATGAATGCAACTAAATGCATGAATGCGACATGGTTGATTTTTTTTGTCTTCAAAGGGATGCCCCTGACTCTCCACTGGTCATGTCGGGATCTTAGTCCTTTGTGTGGCGGTGCCCCAACCTCCTTCGGCTTCGAATATCTTCTTTGGACTCATTTTCCTGTTTGGATGTCCCCCAAACTTTTACATATTGTTATGGCAATGCCTTTGTAGAATGTTTCAATTTTGAGTTGCATTGTCGCCTTTTTGGATGACTTTCAGTGCTCTCGTGAACGCGTTGCATTGCCTCTTAAGTTGGGTTTATAATTTGTTATGTTGGTTCCTGGCCGCTTATCACTTTCGGATTAGGTGGAACGCTGTAGATGACGATTGGTGTTTAGCATTTGGGATGTAAAGGTATGATTTCAAAAGAAGGGTAGCAAAGGTTTGCTCGGCTTTCAGTTTTTTTGAATGGCTTTGGGTAGAATGGTAGAGTTGAAGGTCTTGGCTGTCGGGTGATGGTAAGTCGAGAGTTCAAAAGAACTCAAACACAAGGGTTCAGGCAGTGAAATGAGGGGTTCTCTGTTCTTGTATTTTGGTCGATGGGTAGCGATGGTAGTGGGGATGGAAAAAACTTTATTGTGTTTTCGGTTGGAAATGGTGAGTGTGAATGATTTCTGAAGGATGAAAGGTGGTGGGTTAATTTCGGTGATGGAGAGTGAAGGGTGAGTGTTGGCATTTGGCACTTGTCGGGAGATGCCCCCAGACTGAGTTCTTGTGGAGGTTTGGTAATTGTGCTGAATTGGCCGACTTTGCTTTCTTTGGTATTAATGACACGGGACATCCCGAGGACCGATTTTAAGATTGATGCATCTATATGCAAAATGTGTCTTAAATGAAAAATGATTTATGTGAATGCAATGCAAAATTAAGATTGTGATGATGTTGTGCAATGCTGCAGATGAAATTGATGTGATGAAAATGAAAATGAAACTAGGTAGTATCGAATGATTAAATAAGGCAAATGATAAATATGACAAAAATAAAGTAAAAGCTGTACATAAATAAGGCACCAGAGCCTAAATAGGGTGACCACTAACCGGGCAGAGTTTCACATGGCTCTAAAGGGTTGGCTCCTACAGCTCACTATATGTAGTTTTGGTGCTAAGAGGTACCCAAATTGTCCTTACTGTCCTCCACTAAGAGTAGCAAGGCCCTCGGTCATCACCCATTATAGGCTCCTTTCAACCGGGTTCAATTCAGGGGGACCCATTCACTTATGCCTGCACGAAAGAACGATATCCTTACGAAAGCATAAGGTACTCGAGCCCCGAAGGTACTTGCTAGGTCTACACGGGAGAACGATATCTCCACGAAAGCATTAGAATTTTCCCCCACTTAAAATAACAGGTTTATATGCCATATTTTAAATGTGTTAAAATAAGCGCGCAATTATAACCGAATATTAGTTTAATAGTCACTTTAATCCGAAATTTCCGATATTAATAAAGCGGTAATTATTTGAAAAAAGCTCGACTCTCATTTGTTTTTGAAATACAAAAATGTCCCCAGTGGAGTCGCCATCTGTAGCGATGTCCCTCTCGCTAAAAAAGAAGGTGTTTTTTTATTTTGTTTTTGAAAATGGTGTCTTCCGTGGGATTTTAGAAAAAAACGTATTTTGTTTTGAAAATGGAGTCGCCACCGGCCACTCAAGGTGGACCGGACACCGTAAAAACCAGAGATTTAAAATTGATGGGTTCGGGAGTCGGTTACGGATGGGGAAGGATTAGCACCCCCATACCGCCCAAAATTGGTACTTTAATAATTACCGCTTTATTAATATTAGACTTTCCAGATTAAAGTGACGATTAAATTAAAATTTGGCTATAAGTGCGAGAAAATTTTAAATACCCCGTTATCCGAGAATAAACGCCCAACCATATCACTACGCCTGATACTGGCCCCATTTACGCTCGGATAAAAGGGCACCGCATTGACAAAATATATATCCGTTATGCAAACTTAAAAAAAACAAGTCAAAGATAAATAAATACATTGCGATAAAAATATAAATAAATGCTAACATAATAAAACATTAATAAATACATAAATATCAATCACATAAATAAAACGAATCTAACAAATAATAATAATAATAAAAGTGATGCATGACATGGACTAAATTAACATATATAAACAATATGAAATTCAATATTAAAGACTAAATGCATTAAAATTAAATTACATGGTAAAAATTAAGGGACTAAAATGTACTAATATTAAACTATATGGCAAACATAGCAAATATCATAGGACTAAAATGAACAGAATATGAAGCATGAGGAAATAAGCATGAACTAAAAAATAACAAGCTGAAAGTTAAATATTAAATGCAGTGACCAAATTGAAATAAAAATTAAAAGCTAAAACAATGACTAAACTAGACACGCATGAAAACTTAAAGGATCAAAAGCAAAATTATACCACGGACGGAAATGTAAACGAGAAGAAAAAGGGGGAGCATCTCTGTAATTAGACCCTTTCACAAAAACGCGGATCCTCCCCTGGGTCAGGGTCACCGCGCGAGTCGGGTCTCCAATGCGACGTCGTTTTGCTTTTGTTGAAGCCGGTAAAACAAGGACAAAGGTTAATTTTTGTTATTCGAAGCAAATAATAAAACCCTAAAATGTTTTTATTAGCCCTCGTTTTCTCTCAAAGTTCATCCTCTCTTCTCTCATACGAACAGCGGCCGTCCCCCTCTCGCTTCACGGTCGTTCATTAGCCGATGGCCTCACGGCGAGAAAGAGATAACTCTGGCGGACACACGACCACGCTCAATCGACTGGGTAAGCTTCGAACTCTATCTCCCTTTTGTTTGTTTCGAAAGGTGATTTGAAACCAAAAGAAAGACTTAATTTTTTTAAAAAAAAACTGAAGAACTCTCTTTGATTTTGATGTTCGATTTGAAGAAAAGAAACACAAAATTTTGATCTAATTTTTTTTTTGTATTTGATTCTTCCCCTCTTTTTTACAAATTTTCCCCCTTAAAACTCTCTATTTTTCTCTCTATTTTTTTCGAACCCCGACCCCCTTGATTACATTTGTTTCAGGTTATATACCCAATTTTTTACACTAAAAAAATAACAACTATCTATTTTATATTTGATGTTGCAGATCTGATTTGATTTTGGTCAGATTTTCTAGGTTTTGGGTGAGATTTCGGCAGATGGTGGTTGGAAAATAGGGTATGGGTCAGTTTAGGGTTGGTTTGGGGTTTATGGGTTAGATATTAATTTGGGGTTTGTTTTGGTTGCTGGTGAAATGACGGCGGTGGTGGATGATCGGCGGCAGAAGGTGCGGCGGCGGGTGGATATTAGATTAGGGTTAGGGTTTTAAGGGTATTTTGGTAATTTTGGATTTGGGTCGGGTTAAGTCATGGATCTGGGTCGGGTTCGGGTCAAAATGGGTTATGAAAGAGGCGGCAATCAAATCATTGGAAAATCAAGTCGGGCAATTTGCTCAAAACTTGAATACTAGACCGCAGGGAGGTTTATCTAGCGATACTGAAGTCGCAAGAGGAACTGGCCATGAGCAATGTAAGGCGATCACCACTAGAAGTGGCCAACAACTTAAAGAGGCTCAAGCTCGCTCACCAAACAAAACTCCACAAAAAGATCAAGACGAACTCAGCGGCAAAGCCTCGGATGCTGAACCAAGAATTGCCGCTGCAACCGGCGATAATGATGCCTCGGCAACCAACGATAGGCACGCCACAGCAACTCCAGTTGACAATGCCTCGACAACTCCAATTGTCCCAGGAATGCCATCAATCAGGTTCAGACCAATGAAAGGATCAAAGATATCCGACTCCCACCACCATTCCCACAAAGGTTGAAGCGACAAAAGTAAGAATATCAATTCAAGAAGTTCCTTGATATCCTAAAGCAAGTCCACATCAACTTGCCATTGGTTGAAGCAATTGAACAAATGCCGAACTATGCCAAGTTTCTTAAAAACATTGTGTCCAAGAGAACAAGGCTATGAGAGTTTGAAACAGTTGCCGCAACAGAGGGATGCATGGCCATGTTGCACAATCGCATGCCACCCAAGTTGAAAGATCCCGGAAGTTTCACAATACCCTATTCCATTGGAAACCACTATGTCGGGAAAGCATTATGTGACCTTGGAGCAAGCATAAACTTGATGCCTAAATCGGTTTTCCAGAAACTAGGAATCGGGAAGGCAAGACCTACAACAGTTATGCTACAACTAGCCGACAGATCCTATGTGCATCCAGAGGGGAAAATCGAAGACATACTGGTAAAAGTTGATAAATTTATTTTTCTCGCTGACTTTATTGTTTTGGATTGTAAAGAAGATGAACATGCACATATCATTCTTGGGAAACCCTTCCTAGCAACAGGGAGAACCTTGATCGATGTTGAAAAAGGAGAACTCGCAATGAGGGTGAATGACCAACAAGTTAAACTAAATGTGTTCCAAACACTAAGGCATGCTGATGATCCTGAAGAATGCCAACTTCTCCATGCCACGTCAGAGTTTAACTTCGACGAGGAATTTAGTTGCCTCGATAACTACCTTACCGATCAAGAGGAACCTGAGAAGTATGAAGAACCGATCGATGAGGAACAACAAGAAGAGGCAAATTGGTTAGTCAATCGACCAGGTACATACTTTGAACCACTGGATTACTCAAGTAAGGAAGGTAAACTCGAAAAGCCCTCCATTGAACAACCACCAATTCTTGAGTTGAAACAATTGCCAAGACAACTAAAATATGCTTACTTAGGAGCCGACAATACATTGCATGTAATTATTTCCTCTAAGTTACAGCCTGAGTAGGAAAAGAAGTTGATCAAAACGTTGATGCTACACAAGAAGGCAATAGGGTGGACAATTGCCGACTTGAAGGAAATTAGCCCGGCAGTGTGCATGCACAATATTTTGTTGGAAGATGATCACAAACCTTCGATTGAGGCCCTGAGGAGACTGAATCATGCCATGAAAGGGGTTGTAATGAAAGAAATCATCAAGTGGCTTGACGTCAGCATTATATACCTTATCTCTGATAGTACATGAGTAAGTCTGGTACAATGTGTAACGAAAAAAGAGGTATAACGGTGGCAAGTAATGAAAACAATGAACTCATTCCAACCAGGACTGTGACCGGTTGGAGGGTTTGTATGGATTATCGAAAGCTAAACAAAGCCACTAGGAAATATCACTTCTCATTACCCTTTATTGATCAAATGCTTGACCGTCTTGCAGGTAAACACTTTTATTGTTTTCTTGATGGTTATTCAGGTTACAATCAAATTGCCATAGCACCAGAAGACCAAGAAAAGACAACCTTCACATGCCCATACGGTACTTATGCTTTCAGAAGGATGCCGTTCGGATTGTGTAATGCCCCGGCAACCTTCCAAAGATGCATGATGGCACTCTTTTTAGATATGGTCGAAGACTTCCTTGAGATCTTCATGGATGATTTTTCCGGTTTTGGTAATGACTTCGACAGTTGCCTCGGCAATTTAGAGAAGGTATTGGCAAGATGTGAAGAAACCGATTTAGTCCCTAATTGGGAGAAGTGCCATTTTATTGTAGATGAAGGAATAGTTCTCGGCCACAAGATTTCATCCAAGGGAATTGAAGTAGACAAAGCCAAGGTGGACGTGATCGAGATATTACCCCCACCAAGTTCGGTTAAAGGAATCCGAAGCTTTCTTGGACATGCAGGTTTTCACAGGAGGTTCATTCATAATTTTTCTAAAATTACTAAACCCTTGTGCAATTTGCTTGAACAGGATAAAGTCTTCAATTTTGATGATTCTTGCGCCCAAGCATTTGAAACTCTAAAGGAAAAGCTTGCCTCGGCACCCATTGTCGTTCCACCCGATTGGATGCTACCTTTTGAGCTCATGTGTGATGCAAGTGATTTTGCGGTAGGAGCAGTCCTAGGCCAACGCACAGGTAAGACCTTTCATGTGATATACTACGCTAGTAAAACTCTTAATAGTGCTCAAGTGAACTACACAACAACGGAGAAAGAGTTACTAGCCGTAGTTTTCGCATTTGACAAGTTCTGATCCTATTTGATTGGTACAAAGGTAATTGTTCATACAGACCATTCGGCAATTAAGTATCTATTTGCTAAAAAAGATGCCAAACCTCATTTGATTCGTTGGATATTGCTTTTACAAGAGTTTGACATTGAAATTAAGGACAGGAAAGGAACAGAAAATCAAGTGACCGATCATTTATCACGCTTAGAACGCAATAGGGAGGAGGATGCGAATTTAGAGGTATGCGATGCTTTCCCGGATGAGCAACTGTTAATTGCCTCGGCAACCATGAATGTGCACGCCTCGGCAACCCCTGACGCCTCGACAACTATGGACGCACATGCCTCGGTAACCCTTGACGCGCACGCCTCGACAACCCTTGACGCGCATGCCGCAGCAACTCTAGACGCGCACACCTTGGCAACCATGGAAGCAGTTGCCACGGCAACACATGCCTCGACAATACCCTGGTACGCTGATTTAATTAATTTCCTTGTTTATGGTATTTTACCTTATGGCCTTACTCACCAAGGGAAGAAGCGGTTCCGCCATGATGCGAAGCATTACTTTTGGGATGAGCCTCTTTTGTTTAAACAATGTACAGATCAGGTTATACGCCGATGTGTCCCTGAAGAGGAGCAGCAGAATGTACTCCTGCAATGCCATTCTTCACCCTATGGAGGACATTTTGGAGGAACTTGTACCGCGACCAAAGTTTTGCAATCCGGTTTGTATTGGCCAACACTGTACAAAGATGCCCAAGAGTTTTACAAGCAATGTGATCGTTGCCAGAGGACGGGCAATATCTCTAGACGACATGAGATGCCGCTCCAAAACATCACCGAGGTGGAATTGTTCGATGTATGGGGGATCCATTTTATAGGACCTTTCCCATCTTCATTCGACAACCTCGACATTCTACTTTTTGTTGACTACGTGTCTAAATGGGTTAAGGCAGCTGCAGTTCCCAACAACGATTCCAAGACCGTGCAAAGATTCTTGCAGAAAAATATATTTACACGGTTTGGGATGCCGAGAGAAATTATCAGTGATGAAGGCAGGCATTTTGACAACAGATTTATTGCCAAGATGTTGCAACGCTTCGGTGTATTGCACAAGATTGCCACGGCATATCACCCACAAACCAATGGCAAGTAGAAATTTCCAATCGGGAATTGAAGGGTATACTCGAGAAAGTTGTAAATCCCTCTAAGAAGGATTGGTCAGTAAGACTAGATGACGCACTTTGGGCATATCGCACTGCATTCAAAACACCCTTAGGTATGTCTCCCTTCCGACTTGTCTATGGCAAAACATGCCATCTACCGGTGGAAATCGAGCACAAGGCATATTGGCAATCAAGACCGTGAATATGGATTGGGAAAATGCCAGGAAAAAGCATTTGTTGGACCTTAACGAGATAGAAGAATTCTGTACACTCGCCTATAACAATGCATGAATCTACAAGGAGAAAACAAACCAATGGCATGACAAGAAATTATTGTCGCGGTAATTCATGCCAGGGCAACTAGTTCTCTTATTCAATTCTCGGCTAAAACTTTTCCCGGGAAAACTAAAATCAAGATGGTTAGGACCATTCGAAGTTGTCAAACCATTCTCCCATGGTGCCGTGATAATCAAGTCCATCACTGACGAACATGAATTCAAAGTTAACGGACAAAGATTAAAGCACTACAATGGTGCCCATGTGGAACGTAACAAAGAAGTGGTCACCTTAGGAGATACATGAGCATGCTCTCCTTTCGATTTTTTATTTTTTATTTTAATTTTTAATTTTTTTTGAACTAATTAATTTTTATTTTTTTTTCCGATTATTTGTTTTTTTAGTATAGATTTATTTTCTTTAAGATTAAAATTACATCTTTCTTTCATATTTATCTTTTTAAGTTTAAGAATTTCTTTACACATCTTTATTTATTTTCTTTTATTAGTTTATCTTTAATTTTAATCCTTATTTGATTTGTCTTTGAATTGTAGGAAAAGAGTTCAAGATAAAGACGAATTTTGATTCAAGAAGGAAACTTCTTCAACAAGGAAATTAATGGGCTGAATCTAAGGCTTATATAAAGCCTCCAACTTACCCTAAATAAACCCCCTAGCCGTCACCCTTCCCCTAAACCGAAACCCTTTTTTTTCTTCTTTCCAAAATTAATCTCACCCACCATATTTACTACCTATATTTTCTATATAACCCATCACCCTTAACTTCCAAGAAACTTATTCCTACTTTTCATCTTGCAACTCTCTAGTTTCTTTTATTTTATTTTCTTTGTTTTACAAAACTCACAAACAAGATCATCCATGACATCCAAAATTAAATTTTTGGTTCATCCAAGTTCCTCCAAAGAACCAAGATACAAGAAGTTTGCTACACCGGTGGTTCAAGAAAGATTTCACTCCAAGTTTGAAAGCTGGAAGATTTGCGAAGAACAAGGCTTTGAATACTCCAACTCTCATCAAGATTTCAGCCTTGAACCATTCATCTTCGAAAGGATTGCACATCAAAAGTGGCAAATCTTTTGCCATCAATCGGAACCAGGTAACATCTCATGGGTAAGAGAATTCTATGCTCACTCACCTAACCCGGATAATCCTTATGTTTTTGTTCGTGACAAGGCCATACTCATAAACCCCGAAAAACATCAACACCTTTTACGGGCTTTACGTTGAGAAGGACGAGCATCAAGCCTTTGTTGATCAACTCACGCCCAAGCAACTCGACAAGGTGCTTCAAGAACTCACTCTACCGGGAACTCAATGGAACGACGGTAAATACAAGGGCGCGGTAAATTGCCTTTGGCTTAAACCCGAGGCAAAATTATGGAATAAGTTTGTTAAAACTTCATTAATGCCCACCACACACAATATTACCGTTGATACACCTCGTCTTTTGCTTATACATTCTATCTTGCATAATCGCATCATTAACATTGGAAAAATTATTTGTGATGAGATTTTTGTATGTAGCTCAAAAGACAAGGGTTCTCTTTTCTTCCCTTGCTTAATTTCTAATCTTTGCAAGGAGATGCATGTCCCAAGTGGGTCCACTGATGAAAAGGCCCTACCAAAGTCCGGTTGGAATCGAGCACAAATCTGAAAGCTAATGGGAGAGGCACCGGTAAAATCCTCAATGCCTTCAATTGTCGCGGCAACCCCTGCCGCCTTGGCAACGCCTAATACCCAAGTACTTAACGCTTGGGCAACTCGGCCATCAACCCCGGGACACTTTGAAGCACTCTTGCAACCATTGGCGAGCCACCTTAGGCAAATTGAAGACCGGCAACTAATGTTCATGCGGTACATGAAGGAGCACAACAATGTCATCACCCAAGTCATCCTAGAAAAGTACCCAGACAGCCGCGTGCCATTCCCAATTTTTCTTGCCGAGATCCTTGCCCCGGCAACCAATGAAACAGTCGCCACGGAACCGCAACAGATGATGCCGCGGCAACCTACACCGCGCCTACCCAAGCAGATGCCACGGCAACCAACCCTGAAGATGCCACGGCAACCAAAGCCAAAGACGTCCCGACAACCACTACAAAAGCCAACGGTAAAGAACATATGCCCGAATCAACTCGTACAGAATCATTGTCTGATTTTTCAGATTCGGACGAGTCCTCCATTGCGCCAACAAAGACCGCACCAATCAAATCCTCCAAGCCCAAGCGAAAAGCCAATAACATGGATGAAGAGGACGATGAGGACAACCCCGTACGAGGATCAATTCCACCATCGGCAACAAGGAAGCAACCATCGCGTTCAAGCAAAAGAATCAAGACACTGACCAAAAGGAAACTAATCATCCACGATGACGAACTCTCGGAGTAAGTCATCGTTTGCATTTTACTTTTCTTTATTTTTATTTTTCTTTGTTGCATGCATTGAGGACAATGCCTCACTCGAGTTTGGGGGGATTGTTATTAGTTAGTTACCATGTTTAGTTGCATTCAACTTAAGTATTGCATTTAAGATACATAAATTGCTTGTCATGCCTTTAGTTGGAACAAGAATTGCCTATATTTGATGAATATCCGATGATGACTTTGCCAATGTACTTAATTGATAGAACTTTTTATTCTAGGATAAACATGGAAACACTTAGAATCGTACTATGACGCTAAACTTGATGAAACATTGTGTGGCTTGATTGATTTAAGGAATTCTAGAGAACTTAGGTTGATAGTTAAAAAGTTGGGGGATTATAATAAAAAATTGGATGAATGCTAGAGGTGCCCGAAATTGGCTCTAGTATGCACTAAAAATTGATCGCTAGAGGTGCCTGAAATTGGCTCTAGTTTGTGCTAAAAATTGATCGCTAGAGGTGCCTGAAACCGGCTCTAGTTGAATAAATTAATTAACTTAAGAAAACTAAAAACAAAACACTAGAGGTGCCCGAAACCGGCTCTAGTTAAAAACATGTTAAAAAGAACCCAATGAAGTAATTTGAAAACCTCTTGTTTGCATAGAATCCAAAAAATCAACTTGCACACAACTCCGCATACACTCACAAGCATTATAGTTTGATTCCGAGTAACTCCTAAGTTTTCTGAAAAATGAAAAGCCAACCATACTTTGTGCCCCGGTTTTGAGAATTGAAATCAAGTTCAAAGCTAAGTTTATGAAAATTGAAGTCTTGGCAGGTAATTATTAGTTTGCATTGCTTGAGGGCAAGCAATAGTTCGAGTTTGGGGGTGTGATAAGTGTTCAAAAGTACTATTTTTCTTACCCTTCTTACTCATATTATTGTTAGATTTAGGCTCATATTAGATGCATAATTAGCCATTCATGCATTAATTCATGTTTCTTTCCATCGGTGAGCTTGATTATATAACTTGGTGATTTTTGTGGGAAAAGATGCTGCTTTGGTGTGTTTTTGTGTGTGTGTGCAGAATCACTTTCCAAAGCAAGGCTAGAACCAGTTGCCAGGGCAATGCATGAAGGAGATGCCGAGCTAGTTGCCACGGCAATGCATGAAGGAGATGCCGGGCTAGTTGCCAGGGTAATTTTCGACAAAGAATAAGGTGATATGGTAGTCGAAATTGATGACTAGACAAGCCCAAGATGACGTGGGGCAAAGCTAAATCCCAAAGGAGTTTGATTTCCATAAAGAGGTTAAAAAGGAATTAAATCCCAAGAAGATATGAGAAGTTCTAGAAGGAATATAAATATAATAAAGAATTATATTCTTCAAAGATAATTTAATTCTAACTTAACTTCCTCCTCAAAGAAAGACTTTGACCTAGCCCTATAAATTAGAGGCCATGTCGTCAACTCTAAGGGGAGAGAGGAGAGAAATTTCGACAACTCCAAAGGGGAGAGAGAAGAGAAATTTTGACAACTCCAAGGGGGAGATGGGAGAAGAATTTCGACAACTCCAAGGGAGAGAGGGGAGAGAATTTTCGACAAGCTTCAAGGGGGAGATATCGACTACAAGGCTTCATCCATTCTTCATTTTTTTCTTTCTTGTTCAATTAGGTTTATGCTAGGAATTCTTTATCTTGTGTTTCTTTGGAACCTAACCATGAACTAAATCTATTTGGCTAAGGTTATTGTGGTTTGTGGTTGTGAGAAACAATTGGATTTTGTTTAGGTAATAAGAGTTTCCACTTTTCTATTCAAGGTTTATTCATTCTTGGTTCTTATTCTTGTTTGCGAGTGAATTGGGAGAGGATCTTGTAACTTCATCTAATTATCTAATATCAGGAGAGTTAGATTCAAGAAACGAATGAGTATGATCTTTATTCAATCTATTGATGGTGAAGATTAATCCGGCTTAGGAATAAGTTAAGGATTTCAACGGCTAAGAGGAGCGCAAGATTGGTTGTTGTTCACCCTTGATTCACGCAGGGATGCATTATCAAGGCATGCACAAATAGCTAGAGTTTCGACTTAGGGATAAGAAGAAACCATTGAAGAACACTCTGCCGAGCCTTGAAGTTGCTGCCCAGACGCCCAAGTAGTTGCCCAACTAGTCGCCCAGGCAACCATCGATTAGTTGCCAAGGCAACCCCGTTGTGCAAGTTGCCACGGTAACTGAGTTGCCCTTGCACTCTTTTACCAAGATGATCCAATCGGCTATCACTCCTCAACTCATGATAACCTGGCCTATTCTCTCTCATTTGATTCCATCTATTCTTTTACTTTATTGCTTTCTAGTTTAGTTGTTAGTTAAACTCTCATAATCTTCTACTTGTGTTTTTACTTTTTACAGTGCAAGAGATTAGATTCTTGAAGTGGCACCAATCCCTGTGGAGACGATATCTTTTATACTATAACTTGCGACGTATATACTTGCACAATTGCGTAGCACTTATTACGCGCAACAGGATACGAAAGAGATCTCAAGTTATTGATCCATTGTTTCCAAGACAGCCTCTTGGGATCTACCACAAGATGGTATAATCAGTTGAACCGGTATCAGATAAAGTCATGGAATGACTTATCTAAAGCTTTCCTCAAACAATACCGACATGTCAGTGACATGGTGCCTGACCGCTGGACCTTGTAACACATAAAGCAAAAATCAAATGAAGGCTTTAAACAGTATGTTGAACATTGGAGAGACGTAGCGGCTCAAGTTTAACCCCCGCTCAGCAAGAAAGAAATAGTGGTTATGTTTATCCAAACTTTGGAGGGTCCAGTCTTGGATCGCATGATAGGAAACGCAACTACCATTTTTTCCGACCTCGTGTTATCCGTTGAACTCATCGAAAATGTTGTCAAGTGTGGAAAGATCGATGGTGGAGGTAGTTCATCCCACAAGAAGACGTCACATGCGAAGAAAAATCATGAAGTGAACTCTTCAGGGGTTTATAATGTCGGTTATTCAAAGTCTATCACAGTTATGCAACCTAGGGCCACACCAAGTGCCCAAGGTCTTTCGAGCCAAGACTCCGGCCAAAGAAGGAACATCGAGAAGATAGAGTTTACCCCATGACCAATCTCCTATGGTGAACTGTACAAGCAATTGTTCGATGTTCATATAGTCACACCCTTCTATCAAGCACTATTGCAGCCTCCTTTCTCGAAGTGGTATGATCCTAGCGCGAAGTGCGAATACCATGGTGATCAAGTCGGGCACTCGATTGAGACCTGTATTGGCTTTAAGAGTGTCGTAGAAAAGCTGATCAAGCTCGGGGTTATAAGTTTTGACAAATCCAGTGGGTCGGCTACAATCGCCAACCCCCTACCAAATCATACTGGTAAAGTGAATGCAATCTTAGAAGAAAGCAACCGAACAACTAAGTCCAAGGTGTCAGCAGTAAACGCAGAATTTCAGATGGCAAGCTAATATGGGATTTTGGTTTTTGTTTTTATTTTTTTTATCAATGTAATATTCGGCTATAAAAGCCCGAATCCAAATCTTGTAAACCCCAACTAGAGAGAGGATTTTTCGGACATCAAAATACAAAAATTCTCGCAAAGTATATTTTTGTTTTTCTTTTGCATGCTAAATGTCACAAAATATAAAAAATGAGAGAAAAAAGGGTTAGGGTTTTGTTTTACCGTTCGAATCAGCAGCCGTCTACTCGCTCACTCTCATGTCGTTCAAGATTCCAGTACGAAACCTTAGAGGTTCTTTAAAACTCGAATTTCAAAAAATATTTCAAAAAATGGACTTTTTGATTTCGTTTTAAAAAAAACAAAAAGAGAAATCGTTTTATCAGTTTTAGATTTCTAAAAAATGAAGTCTTTACGGTCGCTGGCCACCGGCTAGGTGGCTTAGGCGGCGGCCGATTTCTGAAAAAGGGAAAAGTGTTAGGTTTTCAGAGCATTTGGTCATTTTGGTTTTGAGAATGGAGAAAAAAATGAGGTTTTTTCATTTTTTAACTTAAATAGTCAGTCCTTTTTCTCATTTTGGTTTAATATCATCATAAGGACCTCCGTCCAGCCTAAATCACCTGCGCAAGCCCTTCTGCTTTTTAAATTTCCTCCCGCAATCCTCGTAATTTTTGAAATTCTTCGATTTCGTCCCCGTTAGTTGATTTTGGCTTAATTTTTGTGATTTAATCGCCATTTTGGTCCCTCCCATTTTGCTTTAAAATCGATTTTAATCCTTTTAAATTTTGTTTTGTTTTAATTTCTTCCCCTTATTTTTGTTTCTCTTCTATTTTAGTCATTTTAAACATTACAATGCATTATATGTATATTATATATTTATTATATAGTTCGTTATATATATATATATATGCTATAATATTATATTATCTATATTAATTACACTATAGTATATATATATTATAATATTATATTATATTGATATTATATATTATTAATATTATAGATTATAATATTATTTATATTATAGTGTGTATATATGTTATTACCCTATTAAAATATTATTTACGTTATAGCGTATATATGTTATTTATTTATTTTGTTCTTATTCTCTTATGTTATTTATTTCGTGTTCGGCCTTACGGTGACCCGCAACGGGGAATGACCCGTATTATTATGACCTATTTAGTGTAGCTTTAAATTTTCGCATTTATTTTCCCGCATTTAATTTCCGCAATCTACTTTCTTGCATTTTATTTTCGCAATTTAATTATCGCAATTTAATTTTCGCATTTCTTTTTATGTTCGATCTGGTCTTTTTTCCTTGATTCTTCATTTTCCGCCTTTATTTATTTTTTTCGAATATTTGTTTTCCGCATTTATCTTTATTGTCTTTATTTACTCGTTTTTTTTTTGTTACATGCATTTTTTTGTCATTCATTTCACTCCTAATTTAATTCAATCTCATTTCGTTAATTAATTAATCTAACTCATAAAAAAAGGATATTTATTAATTCAATTATTTTGGTCTTAATATTGGCTTAATGGATATACACCAAATATTCAAATTAATTCTTATAGTCTAAAGGTAAATGCTAAAATGGGTAAAAAATTTACAACTCATGACATCATTTTTAACTGTTTGCATCATACATAAAGGTGATGCACTCGATTTGAACTGTAAATTAACACGACAGTTGATCTTATTCGATGTCGGTTTAATCTACGGTTCAATGTACAGTCAACCTTATTAATTAAACGGATAATTAATTCAAACCCATTAAACTGTTAAAGCCCGTTCATTTAAAGCATATATTCGATTAAGAACAGTCAATTAAATCCAATTTAATTTTCAACAATTTCCACCAATTAAAAGCAACACATGTTTTGATACCAAATTTCTGGCGTGATGGAGTGCTAATCCTTCCCCACACGTCACCAACTCCCGAACTCATTTTTAAAAAAATCTTTGGTTCTATGGTGTCCGGCCTACCTTAGTGGCCGGTGACGACTCCAACTCTTCATTTTCTAAACAAATAAGTTTTTCAAATCCATAATCCAAAAAAAATATACTTTTTCCCCATTTTCCAAAAATTCAACAACCAAAAAAACCACAAAAAGTTTCAAAAATACCTAATACAAAAATAATTCATTTTTAGCGATTTCTAAAGAAAAAGACATCGCTACAGCTGTTGTTTAGGCTTCAGTTGGTTCATCAACTCAGTCACCCCACCAACAACGAGCCTACTCTTTTTGGGAGAAAGGTCTAACTCCTCCTGATCATCAGCAACATCCATCAACAAATCAAACTTGTTAGCACTTTGCATACCCCTTCCTCAACATTTGGATCACCTTTCAACCTATCTACAACCACAATGTCTCCAGTAAGAGCCTCTACAACTGTAGTAATATCTCTAGAAGAAACCTCATGATCAGTTTCAACCTGAATTTTTGCATTTACAGATGCAGATTCACTATTATCATCCATAGCATCAACAATAACATCCTCAACATTCTAGACCGCAGTTGACCCCAATTCAACTTGTACATCATTCCCAATATCACCCTGTACATCAGTCCCAATATCAACAGAATCAACATATTTCTAAGTTCCCTTCTTACCTCAAGTTTCTTCCAAGTGACCAAAAATATGACAGTGGTCACAAGAAGGAGGTGACCAGACCAATTCTATAGTGACATCAACACAATTCCGCTTTCCAAGATCAACTAAAATATATCCAGGCAAGGAACCCGAGCATCAACCTCAACACAAACTTTGGCAAATTCACATTGTTGTTTCATTACAGTAGCCTTATCAGAATATAGGGGCTTCCCAACAGCACTAGCTAAGTATCCCAACCCCTTCTACGAGTACAACAATAATGAAATATGCCAGAGTTTAATCCAAACAAGGGCTTTATCCAAATTGAGAACCTCAGGGATCACACCATGTAACCGTCGTCGCAGGATGATGGCCTGATTCTGGATATGCCAAGGACTTGACTCCAAGACCCAGTCTCTAATACACTGAGATAGAAAATTAATCATGTAAACACTAGGAGCTAGAAACCTAATCTCAACTGACCCCTCACGCCCCCATAATTTATCTGTAGTTTTCTGAAAAATATTAAATGTAGGATATTTGCCCAAAAATTACCCAACAAAGCTCTATCCCACTGTTTTGCACCATCAATTAGAATAGTCTTAGGAGGAGTAACAATCAATTTACCATTCGTTTCTCTTGGAGGGAGAAACCAAAAAAGGATCAAACAAGAGACCCCAAACCTTACCTGAACCAGAAATGTATGTCCCTTTTCCCCCACCAGCACCCAAATCCAAATTCGATCCAACAACAAGAACTAAACTAGAAGTATTATTCACACTAGCTGGGTCAGAACAAGCACCACTCCCACCAACAGTCGCGCCCACCGAATCACCCAAAGGTGGAAACTCTGATGGATCAAAATCTCGAAAAACGTCATGAGGCTCAAAATGAATAGTTTTCAATCCCACCATGAACAAGGAAATCCAGTAAACCAGTAGCACAAAAGCAAAGAATAAAAGAAGGAAACCAAGAATCGCACAAGAAATGAACGAATTCAAGAGGGAAAATGAAAATCAAGAAAATTCTCTATCGCTGTAGATTAGTCTTGCTATCGTGCACTCAGAAAGAAAAAAAAAAAACCAATAGCTTCAAAAATTAAAATATTAAGTCTTTTATTTCTATTAGAAGTTAATTATCAGATTTTATTCCTTGATTTGTGCAAATAAAAAAAGAGTACATTAGTTACTCTAAATCAAATTATTTGAGATATTTTAAAAAACTTTTAGTTTAAGTAGACTTTACTCTTAGCTAATTCACAACACATCAGTTTTATTTCCTTGAATCATCTCGAGTAATTGAGTAATAAAGTTCGGGTTTAAATTTGATATACAGTCTGTGTAAAATAAATTTTACATAAGTCTGTTTATTACTACTGTAAATCAAAATTAAACATAAACCCTAAAAAACTAAACCCCAAAGCTCAAACTCTAAACCTTAAATTCTAAACATTAACCTTAAATTCCAAACCCTACGATCCAAACTCTTAAACTCTAAACCCTAAACTAAATTCCTAACCCCAAAACTAAAAAGTCTGTGTAAACTAAAGTTTACACTCAATAAAGTTCATCATTATTTCCATTTTGAGAGTTCATATTTGTGTCATAAGCAAATGAACAAACGATTGAAAAAGAAAATGTAGAGAAAAGTTTTCGATGATCTCTATTCTAGCATGGTATTTTTGAACCGACAAACAGGACAGTAATGGCTCTGCTCCAGCCACTTCTCAATACATTTTCGTGAAACATGTGGGAACAGGGAATCCAGGTAGCATACGATCCAGCTTTGAATCCCTCCATACGTTGTGATTTCCATCTCCGACTTTCACCTTGATCGTCGTTACCATATCCTTAACCGAGGATTCTCTTACCGGAATCATATCGTAGTTGTTTATTTCCAACTCTCCCGCGGATTCCGCCAATGCGCTTCTTGCCATGAGGAAATCGAGGGTGTTGTCTACCACGACCCACGCTTCTATCGCTGAACCTAAATACAAGACTCTGAAGTTGAATCCCGAGTTGACCATCCAATCTGCAATCTCTAGCCCCCGTTGGATTATTTTGTTGACCATCTTATCGTAGAAAACAGTGGTGGTGCTGACCCCAAGGTTCGTGAACGTCGAAACAAGGAGGCGATGGAGCTGGTTGAGGTGTCTCAAGAGATAAAGATCGAAAAGAAGGGTTTCTTGGTAGTAGAAAACACGGTGGCTAAAGCCATTGTAGATGAAATGTGTTGAACCCAAAGCCATTAATTAGCGAACAAGAAACTCAGATTGGAGGAGAAGAATGCTACACATTTCTAACGGTAATCAAATTTGAATGTTGTAAGTTAGCAGCAGGCATTTATAAGGATGAGCATGGCAGCGCCAAAGAAATCGATTTAAATTTCGAGTTCTAATGGTAATCTTTATACATTTGCTTTGTAGCGACTAAAAAATTTCGAGATCGTTAACAAGTATGTAATTTGATTTTCTTTCGTATTTTGGAAAATATTTGAAAACGTGGGGAAGTCCTTTAAAAATTGTGTTTTTGAAAATAAAAAACTTGGAGTTGCCACCGGCCACTAAGGTAGGTCAGGCACCATGAAACCAGAGATTCGTTAAAAAAGAGGGTTCGGGGTTGGTTACGTGTGGGGAATGATTAGCACCTCCATCACGCCCGAAAATCGGTACCAAAATATATGTTGCTTTTAATTAATGGAAATTATCGAAATTTAAATTGAGTTTAATTAAATTGTTCGTAATTGAATTTAGACTTTAATTAGACGGGCTTGGTCAAATTGGTGAATTTAAATTAATTAAACATTTAAATAATAAGGGTGAAAGTACATCAGACCATAGATTAAACTGACATCGAATAAGCCTGACTGCCGTGTTAATTTATGGTTCGAACTTCGTTCATCACCTTTATGCATGATGCGGATAGTTAAAAATGATGTGATAACTCGTCCAAATTTTATCTCGAATTACATTTACCGTTGGACGGTAAGAATTAATTCGAATATCTGGCCAACATCCAATGAACTAGAACTGTTACGACACAAATATCGGAATTAATAAATATCTCCTTTTTATAATTTAAGTTAATTAGCCATATGTATGTCTATTAAAATATTAAAGTCATATGAATGACAATTAAAATGTATGACATAGAAAGGCATAAAATAAAACCTAGGCTCACTAAAGTCCTAACCTAAAAGAGGCCCAAATTATGAAAATTCAATTAGTGATCTAATTATTAACTAGTTAGTCTAATATTAACCCTAAATTAATTAAATCCTAACAACTAGAAAACCCTAATATTTTATTGATTATCTTAAACCAAAATAATTAATTTGATTGATTTTAAACTAGTATCCCAATAAGCCAATGATTCTATTTAAAATAAATCGAATTAATTAATCATGATCTTAATTAGGTGTCCACCTAAGTCACATATCAAATTTATCCTAAAAGGTAATTAAAAGATGTTCAACTAATTTAATGAATTTAACATTTATCCCAATAAGCCAAGGATAACTTTAAATTAATTAAATTAATTCAAACCTTAAAACTAACTATGCCCCTAAAAGACTAATCCTAAATTTAATCTAATTAATTTTAAAATTATACCCCAATAAACCGAGCGCATAATTTAAATTAATTAAATTAAACTCTAAACTAACCTAAAACCTAAATTTAATTTAAAATTATGCCCTAATAAGTCGAGCACATAATTTAAATTAATTAGATTAAATTAAACTCTAAACTAACTAAGGCCTCAACCAACCTAAAAACCTAAACTAAATTCATTTTAATTAACTTAAACACATACCCCAATAAGCCAAGGGCATGTTTTACATTAACTAAAATAAATTCTAAAAAGCTAAATTATCCTAAGAACACATAAACAAACAATAAAATAAACCACATCCAACAAACAGCATAAAACACATAACTCAAACAAATAAATTAAACAAAAATACATATAAGAAAAAAACTAAAAAAAGGAGGATCATCAACAAATCTCATCAATATTTTCATTAAATCATAAGAATGATTACACATAAGTAAATAAGGGAAGAAAATACCAAAATTCAAATATATGCTCGATCGATCAATCCACAAATCGTTGTTGTTGGGGTTGAAAAGCTTTATTTAAAGGTTAGTGATTCGAATGGGCAAATGATTCGGTGACCGAGTATTTATGAAATGGGAAATTTGAGTTTGGCTTGAAAGTTTTGAAAGTCAGTATGCTTTTGAACCAAAGATTACAATGTCGTAGCTAAGGGAAAAAATGAATTAGGGGGTTGCCGAGACTTGGTGGGGGAGATGGTTTTATAATGGGAGAGGGGAGCGGCCAGCCAAAATGAAAATGGCACTGGAGACATATGAAAAAGATGGATTAGGGATCAATGTTCATGCCGTGTGTTGGTGAGGGGGAAATCCTAATGGCTATGTTGGTGGGGGAGAATTATATACATATATTATTATTATTTTTTTATCCTATAAAATGGAACCAATAAGGTTCAAGACCTTACTCGCTAAGTAGTTGTTCATCCAATAGGATTCAAGCATCCATCCAACCAATAGAAGTAAAGCCTTAATGGGGAAGAAATTAGAATTTTTATTTTATTTTTTGTATTTTTTTATTATGTAAAATCATATATAATGGGCCATGTAATTTTGGGCTTAGTGTATAAAATTTTGGGTCTTAAAATGGGTGATATAGATTGATCTTATTTCGAGCATTTTTAATCTAAACTCGGACAAAATTTAATGTCTATAGCTTTTATTGATTTTTATTTTAATCGAATTGTATTTTGCTTGTTATGAAGATGTAATTATATGCTTTCTTGAAAAAAATTCATTAATTCATATTTTTAGTTATAATCGTAACCTTTATTCATTTGATTAGAGACTTATTTTATCGAGTATAGTAACATCACAAGAACAATAGAACTCTTTCATCAATTATGCAGCATTCTTAAGATCTCATCTTGATTAAGGTGGAACAGGGACAGAGCTAGGATCAAACAGTTGGAAATGAAAAAATTTATTAAGCCTTTAAAACTAAAAATTGGAAGAAACTAATATTTAAATTAAAAAGACCTAAAATACTATTACACCAAAAATTTAGGAGTGGCGCCAGCTTCGTCCCTGAGCTGGAACCAGTGGCATAACTTTGTCAAAGAACTTGGGGGACAATTATGGGACAACTCTCCTAACCCATTATGGTTCTTTAATTACTATTCGATCTATTAATTGATTAATTCGAATCAAATATTGTAGATGATCATTATGAGGCAACTTTCCTAACCAATTTTCTCCACTCACAACATTAGTAGTCAACCATTTGATCTTGTTTAAAAGACCTAACTTCTTATTTTATTCGACCAACTTATAATTAATATTAATATCGATAAAATTTACTATCATTTTAGTAGATTGGACAAAGATGTTAGTAAATAAATGTAGTAACCTAAAAATCTTTTCTTGCATTTGATACCTAATTTATTTATTGATATCTTGTTTGGAATATAATCAAGTGTTTGGTTGTAAAAATATTATTTTCCTTCTTCAAATCGTTAAATCCCTATACCATAAAATATAAATTTTAAATAAGACCTTTAAACCTTAAAATAGAAAAAAGTGTATCGTCTAAATACTACACAATACATGCATTGAATACTTTTTCTATATATATATATATAATATTAAAATACAAAACTTAAAATAAACTTTCTTTTATTTCAAACCACAAAAGATTTATATGATATTTTGCTGTTGAAGAGGGGAAAAAGGAGAAAAAGATTGGGCTTGGCAGTCTGACTTGATTGGGATGAACTACATAGATTTTGGAATTTGTGGGTTGGGTTATTCAAACTGTGAGCCTTACGTGTTGGGCCGAAGTCTTGGGCCATCGGGTGCTCAAGAGAGCCTTGGTGGGCTCATTTTGTGATGTTGAGCTTCAGTGTTGGGTTAGTGGATGGGATGGGAAGAAGATAGAGGGGCAATAAAGTAAATTTCTTTATGTTCAAAGAGAATAGTTGATTTCCATTTATTTTTTTCTGCAAAAAGGGAAAGAGAGTGATTTCATTTTTGTCTCTTTTTTTCCTTCATCTTTCTTCTCCATTTTAGTCCAAAGGCACAAGGTAAAGATTGAATCTTTGTCATATAAAGTGATAGTTTCGGAATTGTTGTTAAGAGCATTGTAATCTTCATCTGATGATCTACATTTTAAGGTAAGAATTATAAAAAATGGTGGAAGATGAAAGAAATGGGTTTTGTAGGGGTTTTGGTGGAAAAGGATTATAAGGAGATTTAACCTCGTTTTTTAGCCTTATATTGATGTTATAGTTATCTTTTCAACCCCTACAAGGTTGTAATTCGTTTTACGACTTCCTTGTGTAGTGAAAGAGGTTGAGAAATCTTTCAAAGAGCTTGGGAAGAGGAAAGCTTGAGGAGCTTGGCAATGAGCTTATTTTCCAGCTGTGAAATCAAGGTTAGTACACTACTAACTCCCTTTTTCTTCATGGACATTCTAAATTTAATTGCCTTGCATGCTTGATTGGTGTTTGGGTGTTGCAAGTTGTATAAATGCTTATAATGGCTTAATCCAGATTTGGTGTTTAAACCTTGTAAAATTAGTTGAAAATCACTTGAAATAGCTCTCATAACTTATAGGTTAGCTTTGGGGCTTTGCCTTAAGGGTTTGAGGCATGAGATGTGATTTTCGAACTCTAGAATTTGAAATCTAGGCTTGAGTACCGGTACGGGTTTATCCTGTATCGGAACCTATTGTTCTTTCCAAGAACAATGATGAGTATAAAGAATAGTACCAGTATGGGCTTCAACCTGTACCGGTACGGTGTTCAAGCCATATCGGTACAGGTTGACTCATACCGATGCCCAATGGTGGTTTAGAATTCCAGTGAGTAAAATTGTGTATCGGTACGCTCGATGGCGTATCGGTACTGGAGGCGTACCAATACTCAAGGGTCGAGTACCGATATTGGGTGTCTGATGACCCCTCTCCCTTGTGAAGTCATGTATCGGTACGCGATGGTTGAGTACCTGTACACGTAGTATTGTTCAATACGTGAGGTCGAGTATCGATACAGCTTGGGCAAATCTGCCCGAAAACATAAGTTTGATTTCGAATGACTGGAAAATTATGGTGAATGATCCTGAGGACTCCTAACGGGATAAAATGAACTGTAAAACTGAAAAATCGAGAACCTACCCACACATATGAGCATAACATGTAATAACTCGATAAACTTTGGGTAACTTGTTTGTAATAGATGCAATAGGGAATCCTTGGTGGATCGTATGATGTTGTGTGCCAAGTAAGGACACTTGTTTGGTTGATGGGATTCGGATACCCAAAGTTCGTGTTGCAACACCAAGAGATGAGATACCGAATGTACGTTCTCGAGGCTATGTGACATCGGGCCTCATTCGAAGATACTCGACGAGAGATCCCGAGTATGGGTGTACGTTATCGAGATTATGTGATACCGGGCCTCACTCCAGGTTTGTTGTATGATGCATATGTATGCTTTGTGAGATTGGTGCATCCTTTGTTGATTGTTATGTGTTTATGCGACTAGAAGTAGTGCCATATGTCGACATTGCCATGTCATCATTCTAGCTACATGCTCATGTTTATGATTTGCATGAAGCATGGTTGAGTGGAAGTGTATCCACTGAGCTTGTTAGCTTAGTGTTCGAAATTTTTGTTTCCGTTCGCAGGTTAGTAGATTGGCACGTTGCATCAGAGGAGCACCATCGGTGTAGGATTTCAGCATCGACTTGTTCGGAGTACAGTACTTAAATCTATTGGGCTATGATTCGTAGGACCCTACGTTTTGTAATGTAACTCGTATTTTGGATTTTATAACGTGAGTCGAATGCTTTTATATTTGTAATTTAAATGGAGCTCTCGTGTAAAAGTTTTCAAATGTTCATCTATGCTTATTATGTTTTGAACTTATCGGGTTTGTGGAAAATGGCTGTGAATTGGGCTAAATTAGGTTTGAAATTTGATGGTTGCGGGATTGACTTGAGGCCTAAATGTAGTACCAGATTTAGGGTGTTATATATCGTATTAGATGTGAGAAATATTTTGGATTCAATATTAATATTGTTGAAATTAGATTAATAATCGAATCGACCAAACGAATAATTTTATATTTTATCAATTAAATCATTAATTTAAAATAATATCTATATTAATATTTAAAAGTCTGACTAAACTGTGTGCACGGTGTGTGCGCGTTATTAAAGGGCTAAGAAAATTAAGCAGATACTACCTTATAATCACATCAGTATATTAAAAAAATTTAAAGTCCGACTAAATTAATGTTACAGATTAACTGGTCTTTTATTTGAAATAATATTAATTATACTAAAACCGAATTAAAAAATACTTTAAAACAATTATTTTTATTTGAATCCAAAATACTTGTATGATATTTGCCGTTGAAGAACAAATGATTGTACGAAAGTAAAAAATTATGGAGTATTTAGTTAATTTCACGCTACATATAAAAATTAAATACCCCACGTAACCTTTTCCTTTTCTTTATTGTTTTCCTTTTTTTTTTAATTTAGATATCCTCAAATCTCACTTTATTCAATTGTTTGGATCTTCATTTAATTTTAATTAAAACCAACTAAAATTAAGTATTGCTATTTTTTTAATATTATTTTAATTTACAATGCTTAAAATTAATTTATAGACAAAATATAAAATTCATTTTGAGGGTTAATTTAATTTTATATAATACAAATATACATCTGATACATTCATTTGGTATTTTTTTTCTCATGATTTAGTACATAAATTAATAACATACTTGATCACTTTTAGCACTCATATGATTTGCTACTTTTTAGCCACTCCGTTATCGTTTAAAAAAATTAAAAATCATAGAAAAATATGGAATTCCGAGATTATACTCTCAAGCATGGATTTAAATAGCAGTCCGCAATCGCAACAGCGACTGTTATATAACAATAGTAGCACCATTTAAAATCGTGATACCTACAATTATTATATCTGTAATAGTATCTGTTATTAAAAAACATCACGGTCGTAATATTTACAGTGACCGAAATAATATTTGTTATATCTGCAGTTACAATAAATACAATACAACTGAAAACATAACTGCAACTGTTATTTAAATCTCTATTCTCAAGAAAAGAATCAATTTCAAAATTTTAGAAATAATATTATTCAGATAAACAATTTCGAACCCCGAACAGGCAAAACCTTAAAAAGTGATATGTTAACTTGAATGGTAAAGTACAAAAACATGAAACCTTAGAGAACAAGGAATTTCAAATTGTTGGAGACGAAGGCCCGCTCCTTAAAAATCCTTCATCACGGTGTAATCTTTGTTAATTCTATATTAGCATAACGCGTAATACGCGTGTAAACGTGAATATTTATTATCCTGTTTTTCAGCTCTAAATCTAATCACTCTCACTCCTTTCTCCTTTCCCTTCATCATCGTCTCCACGTTCCAATTTACATACAAAAACAACACGGGGAAGAAAACAGAGTGGTGGGAATCATGTCTGAAGGAGGAACAACCTTAGAATACACTCCCACATGGGTGGTGGCTGTTGTCTGCGCCGTCATTGTCTTCATTTCCCTTGCTGTTGAAGGAGTCATCCATTTCTTTGGCAAGGTATGTCTCAATCTCTGCATTGTCTGTCTGTGTTTGTTTCTTCCGTTTTGTGTTTGATCAATTGTCTCAATGACCCTTTGGTTAACAGTACTTGAAGAAGAAGAAGAAGAATCAGAAACCTCTCTTTGAGGCCTTGCAGAAGATCAAAGAAGGAATGTGACACTTTGAAATCGTGTTCGAATTCAATTATCGACGGGGACGGACACCGAATTTTCTGTCACGGGTGCAAGCTGTTAGTGAATTATATTAGAAATTCAGGGTGGTGGAATTTAAATTTTCCATGGGTATAGATATGCATACATAAATGTTTTTGTGTGTTT